>JAHPZR010039797.1:12500-15277 GCA_019787425.1 Platygyra sinensis | reverse complement strand
AAAGTAGTTCATTTGGCAAAAAATTTTCCGTGATGAAGAGCCCGGAGTGTCGAGTCAACCTCGTCCCCAGGGTATTCTCCTAAAAGATTTTGTGGATAAGGCCCTGGGAACGAGATCGTTCGAAACGCCTGGTGAATTTGAGATATAATGGACACAAGCTTACGTACGGTTCTCAGGAACTCAGAATGAATCGCGGACGAGGAGGATCTCGAAGACCAAATCGAGGGGGAGGACGTTTCAATGTAAAGCCTCGGACTTTAAACCGTGCTCTTCTTTCTTCAGCAAAACAAGAGCGAGATCAAGACGAGGAAGATTGCAGAGACGACTTCGAAGTATTCGTGTATGGCGATGCTGTGGCCGGAATTCGTGAGCATTCGCCGGACAGAAAGAGCACAGTAATGGCAAAATCTAAATGGAGGTCCAAGGCTCCGATACAAAGACTACAAATGAGCGGCGAAAACCAAGAAATGATAGAAGAAGCTCTTCGGGATCTTCAACTTGCCAGGACTAGCAATAACGATCATTGTAAAAGCGTGGATTTCGATGTTACACAGGTTGAGAGAAATAAAGCTTATTGGAAGAGGGCTGGGGATCAAAAGCTGGTGGTTGAAAGCGGGATTGACTTCGCTGCTGATCGTGAAAACGAATTACAAGTTGAAGTCGACGAAGAAGTCTATAGCTCCTATGCGGTGAAGAAGTTGTTTCAATGTGGCTTCGAGAAAAAGAGATGTATAGATGCCCTCAAGCAGAATAATGGAGATCTAGGGGCAGCTTTGGAGTATTTACTTTGTGGTTGTTGCGAACTTAGTCAGCTTGGAAAGAAAAATCCAGCTTATAGTGAAGAAACGTTTCAAGAAGCAATTGTTCAAAGGCAAGAAGAAGCCATGGCTCTTGAATCAATTTACAATGAAGCATTCACTGAAGTTCTTGCAGACAGTGTGTGGACCATAAAGCTGGAATTGCCTTTTCTACAAGCAGAATTTGAACTAAAGAATAGTAGAGAAAATATACGCAAGCAAAAGACAACCAGAAAATCTACAGAGAAGGCTGCTAATGCATGTAGATTCTTTCAACAAGGTTATTGTAAATTCGGTGACAAATGCAGACTGAGCCATGCTAAAACTGGTAATGAAACAAGCTCAAATGAAACAAAGAGTGAGTCTGCTGTAACAGATGTTATGAATGATAGAACAGGTCCATCCTTTCTTTTCCACCTTGAGGTCCGATTCTGTAAAGGATCCCTCTACCCCTTTGAACCTCCATTGGTTGTATTTTATTCTACTCATGAATCAGCTTCACCATCAGGGTGTCTTAATGTCACATTAAGACTCAACAGGGAGTCTAAAGATTTATGTGATACTCAGAACCCTGTGATCTTTTGCCTTATCAGCCTTTTAGAGAACGAGGATGAAATTATGTCATACTATAAGATGCCCCCTTCTGAGTATAGCTTGCCTGTAACAACAAAGATTGTCATGCCATTAACTAACTCAGAAGGTAGTGTACTTGAAAGAGACTTACCAAGTGATAAAAGTAGAGCAGTCAACAAGAAAGTGAATATTACAGAAACACAAGCATCCCAGATGTGCTTAAAATGCAAAAGAAAAACAGGTCACTCAAACAGCAGTTTCAGCAATTGCAGGTGATTTTTTAGGACCATTGAAGAAATTGTGTAATGAGAGGCACAGATTGCTGGCTGTTGGCCAATAATAATAACTGTATATTAAATTTTTTGCATCCTTATGGACTTCAACTGTATTAGTCCATAGAATTAGGGAAAGGGCAATATCCAATCTCCTTGATCAAACAAGCTTCTTCAGTAAAGGATTTATTTTGTCAAGTACAAACTTTTTTGGGGGGAAACAGCTCCACCCTCAACTCAGGTAGCCAATCATAGAAGACAATTTGAGTCAATTTAACCCCATTAAAGAGTTACATGTAACTGTATAACAACATGACTGTGTACAAATGGTAGGAATTAGGACATAGGTGATTGTACAGTACTGTGTAATGTTTTCTCGCAGAAAGCGTGCACTTTCTGTGGCTACAACTTACCCTTTCACTCAGCTTGTGCATTCTTAGCCACATCCCACAAGTGTACCATTTTCACATCACTTGTTATTCTTTCTGTGGCAACCTTGAGCTCAGGTGTTAGCTATGCCATGTTGACGAAGCCTAACAAGGCCGAAACAGCTGTCCATGGCAGCTAATAATCTGAGCTCAATTTTTTGGTAGTTAATATATGGTTAATTCCCTCTGCTATTGTCGCCTTTGTGCACTTTCTGTTGCTATAACTTACCCTTTCAATCTGCTCAGCTTGGTTTGATAACATTGTAAACAACTTTTGATCTACAAAACCTGTGATTCAAACTTGTTAATAATTAAACTGCTACTTTAGTCTGTTCCAGCATATAAATCCATGCTCGAGGAGAGGAAAAAGCTCCCTGCTTGGCAATCACAAGATGACATCATCAGAAAACTCCAGGACCATCAAGTTATTGTTATCAGTGGAATGACAGGGTAATAATTAATGCAGTTCACCCCCCAAAAAACATATTTTTTTGTCAATATATACCTACAGTCTGATTAATGTTAGAAAGAGTTACAGTGTAGCTTTCTTTCTTATCTGAGCATACTTACTTTCTTACCATCTTTATTACATAACTGTAAAAGTGATAAAACATGGGACAGAGCTCTGTGAACTGTACATGTAGGTTAGGTGTATGTTTGTGGGAATTTACCCCAGCAGGTCTTTTCCAAGAGATAAGGGCTGTCCA
>JAHPZR010039797.1:0-2500 GCA_019787425.1 Platygyra sinensis | reverse complement strand
TAATTATTACCCTGTCATTCCACTGATAACAATAACTTGATGGTCCTGGAGTTTTCTGATGATGTCATCTTGTGATTGCCAAGCAGGGAGCTTTTTCCTCTCCTCGAGCATGGATTTATATGCTGGAACAGACTAAAGTAGCAGTTTAATTATTAACAAGTTTGAATCACAGGTTTTGTAGATCAAAAGTTGTTTACAATGTTATCAAACCAAGCTGAGCAGATTGAAAGGGTAAGTTATAGCAACAGAAAGTGCACAAAGGCGACAATAGCAGAGGGAATTAACCATATATTAACTACCAAAAAATTGAGCTCAGATTATTAGCTGCCATGGACAGCTGTTTCGGCCTTGTTAGGCTTCGTCAACATGGCATAGCTAACACCTGAGCTCAAGGTTGCCACAGAAAGAATAACAAGTGATGTGAAAATGGTACACTTGTGGGATGTGGCTAAGAATGCACAAGCTGAGTGAAAGGGTAAGTTGTAGCCACAGAAAGTGCACGCTTTCTGCGAGAAAACATTACACAGTACTGTACAATCACCTATGTCCTAATTCCTACCATTTGTACACAGTCATGTTGTTATACAGTTACATGTAACTCTTTAATGGGGTTAAATTGACTCAAATTGTCTTCTATGATTGGCTACCTGAGTTGAGGGTGGAGCTGTTTCCCCCCAAAAAAGTTTGTACTTGACAAAATAAATCCTTTACTGAAGAAGCTTGTTTGATCAAGGAGATTGGATATTGCCCTTTCCCTAATTCTATGGACTAATACAGTTGAAGTCCATAAGGATGCAAAAAATTTAATATACAGTTATTATTATTGGCCAACAGCCAGCAATCTGTGCCTCTCATTACACAATTTCTTCAATGGTCCTAAAAAATCACCTGCAATTGCTGAAACTGCTGTTTGAGTGACCTGTTTTTCTTTTGCATTTTAAGCACATCTGGGATGCTTGTGTTTCTGTAATATTCACTTTCTTGTTGACTGCTCTACTTTTATCACTTGGTAAGTCTCTTTCAAGTACACTACCTTCTGAGTTAGTTAATGGCATGACAATCTTTGTTGTTACAGGCAAGCTATACTCAGAAGGGGGCATCTTATAGTATGACATAATTTCATCCTCGTTCTCTAAAAGGCTGATAAGGCAAAAGATCACAGGGTTCTGAGTATCACATAAATCTTTAGACTCCCTGTTGAGTCTTAATGTGACATTAAGACACCCTGATGGTGAAGCTGATTCATGAGTAGAATAAAATACAACCAATGGAGGTTCAAAGGGGTAGAGGGATCCTTTACAGAATCGGACCTCAAGGTGGAAAAGAAAGGATGGACCTGTTCTATCATTCATAACATCTGTTACAGCAGACTCACTCTTTGTTTCATTTGAGCTTGTTTCATTACCAGTTTTAGCATGGCTCAGTCTGCATTTGTCACCGAATTTACAATAACCTTGTTGAAAGAATCTACATGCATTAGCAGCCTTCTCTGTAGATTTTCTGGTTGTCTTTTGCTTGCGTATATTTTCTCTACTATTCTTTAGTTCAAATTCTGCTTGTAGAAAAGGCAATTCCAGCTTTATGGTCCACACACTGTCTGCAAGAACTTCAGTGAATGCTTCATTGTAAATTGATTCAAGAGCCATGGCTTCTTCTTGCCTTTGAACAATTGCTTCTTGAAACGTTTCTTCACTATAAGCTGGATTTTTCTTTCCAAGCTGACTAAGTTCGCAACAACCACAAAGTAAATACTCCAAAGCTGCCCCTAGATCTCCATTATTCTGCTTGAGGGCATCTATACATCTCTTTTTCTCGAAGCCACATTGAAACAACTTCTTCACCGCATAGGAGCTATAGACTTCTTCGTCGACTTCAACTTGTAATTCGTTTTCACGATCAGCAGCGAAGTCAATCCCGCTTTCAACCACCAGCTTTTGATCCCCAGCCCTCTTCCAATAAGCTTTATTTCTCTCAACCTGTGTAACATCGAAATCCACGCTTTTACAATGATCGTTATTGCTAGTCCTGGCAAGTTGAAGATCCCGAAGAGCTTCTTCTATCATTTCTTGGTTTTCGCCGCTCATTTGTAGTCTTTGTATCGGAGCCTTGGACCTCCATTTAGATTTTGCCATTACTGTGCTCTTTCTGTCCGGCGAATGCTCACGAATTCCGGCCACAGCATCGCCATACACGAATACTTCGAAGTCGTCTCTGCAATCTTCCTCGTCTTGATCTCGCTCTTGTTTTGCTGAAGAAAGAAGAGCACGGTTTAAAGTCCGAGGCTTTACATTGAAACGTCCTCCCCCTCGATTTGGTCTTCGAGATCCTCCTCGTCCGCGATTCATTCTGAGTTCCTGAGAACCGTACGTAAGCTTGTGTCCATTATATCTCAAATTCACCAGGCGTTTCGAACGATCTCGTTCCCAGGGCCTTATCCACAAAATCTTTTAGGAGAATACCCTGGGGACGAGGTTGACTCGACACTCCGGGCTCTTCATCA
>JAHPZR010039794.1:0-13255 GCA_019787425.1 Platygyra sinensis | reverse complement strand
GTGGATCTGCAGACTACTTTGACAATGTTATGACAAAATTCATTATCAATAACAGGACAAACGCATTAAAAACTGACATCAATTTGTTTTTTACGATAACAAGTTGTTGAATTTCCGGCTCTCGCTCGCTGATGCGTCGCATGAATTTTAAATTCATGTGTCTGTCCGCATATGGACAATAAAAATAAGCCAATGAGCGCGCGTGAATTTCTGCAGTTATCGTAAAATAGCTATTGGAAACATGGATACCACTCACATGTACATGTATCTAAAGATCAACAGGCAAAAGCACAGAAATACAAACCTTCTCTCTGTTAGCGCCTTCTTTTAAGTAACTGATGGAAACTAGTGTCACTATGTTGGTGATGTTGTCAAGTATATTTGCTTCCTAATAAAAAACAATAGTGATATTTAACAAACTGTCCAGTGCAATCAATTTGACTTAAAGTGGTACTATGATCAAATTTTTACCCCTTGATATTTTAGGTGTAACACATAGAATTCCAGGAAGGAATCAAAACGCTGTTTATCGTTTGCAAATATCTGCATTAGTTCCGGAGATATTTAAGTTTGAAAAATGTGCAAAATATGCAAATGAGATGACTGATGGCGTCATACACTCGACCCAATATTATCTCAAGTACATAAATAGAACTATCTTGGCCAATTTGCAACACAGATCATTGAAACTTGGCAGGCTAATAGTTCTATAGGAAACACACCCATGGCTATAAAAATTATGTTCCCATGGCAACTCACTCTGTCCCAGTCCCCACCCACTTGATTTCAATTTGTTAGCGATTTTCAGCTCGAAAAACGTTAAACAGGGTCACAAACTAGAGCTAACATATTTATATGCCTGCTGGATCATACATATGAGGCACCATTTGCAAATATGAAAACAGAACGCTGAAGGAGGCCAGAAATACCTTTAATATTGGGGATGTCTGGAACCCAGTATGTTGCCATGGTTACAAAACTTTTAAGCTCATGTTGTGTAGCACCTTTAGTAGAACCTTACTGCAAAGAATCAAACATTTCTGTTTCAAATTGGCTGAGATATCTTTTTTCATCATATTTGATCAAAATTTGGTTGAGGATATGACGTCATCACTTGGCTAATTTGCATATTTTAAAAACTTGAATATCTCTGGAACGAAAAGAGATATTAATTTTGAAAAAAGTAAATGGCATTTTTCCCCTCATACAGACTACTTGTTTATGTTTTAAAATGGCTTCAATAGGAAACATGCGATTTTTGTCATAGTACCACTTTAAAATCTTATGTTGACAACTAGGATGTTCAAGCAATTGAAGGAGTGCATGGAAAAAGACCCTAAGTGACATCTGATCGACTGCAAGATTCTCTTAGCAAATTGCTTTTCACTTCTTTCTATGAAAAAAGGAGAATTTGATATGTGATCAAGAGTCACCATTTTAGCTTTATCTTACCTCCAAAATAACTTTGTCGCGTACATCATGAACAACCTTCACCAGCTCTGTTTCATCTATGGGGCAGAATATTTTATATTGTTTGAGGCAACGAAGACAAAGAAAGTGACAATAACAAACTTAATCAAAACTATAACAAAATTCTCCAACGTGATTGGCTATCAGCAGCCTGATTTGAGCATTAATTGGACAGTTGCACACGTCATGCTTGTAATTGGACAGTACGCCACTTTCTAGTCACCTTCCAGTTATTATGCTTTCGATCAGATGAAGATTTAAGAGAAAAGAAAGCTATTAAAAGAATGAGGTATGTTCATAAAATTGGAGAACTAGAAATGACACAAGTGTTTCAGCTACAATATTGCAATATTTTTTTATTTTTTTTTTTTACTCCAGGGGCATCCAATTTAGCAGAGCTAGTTTAAATGGAGCCCTGACAAAACACAAAAACAAAGATATTGAAACATTAAAATTAGACAATTAATTAAGTTAGATAACATGTAACGCAGGTGTTACTGTCTAAAGTGGCGCTTTAGCTTAATTTTGAATTCACTAAGGGTATCTACTTGTCTAATGATTCTCGGTAGGGTGTTGTAGGTCCAAGCACCATTTATTCTAAAGCTACCTTGGTATTTGGTAGTTTTTGCGAAGGGAGGGCGCAGTAAATCATGACTTCTGGTGTTATAGCCATGAAAAAGGTGTGCATGCCTAAACTCTGAAAGTAAGTACGAAGGCGCTATTCCGTGAAGACACTTATGGACTAGGACACATTTAAGATAATTTCTGCATGCTTGTAGGCTAGGCCAGCCAAGTGTTGATTTTAACTCCACAGCCCCTATAGATCGACCTTCAATAATACATGCGGCGTGTCTATTCAACTTATCTAGATAGGCTTTAGATAGGTATTTGTAATTATACACTAGATTTCCTGTTCAAATGAGTGAAAATTAGTGTGCATGAATTTGTAGTAGACCAACAGCAGCAAAATTACTGCTAGGGAATTAAATGAACATTTGATTGATCATTGCAGTGATACACATACAAAAAGTTGTGATCTTTTACACAGTACATTCACTTGTAGAATTAAATGAGTTCGGCTATTACATGTACATAATTACAAAGCACTCTCAACATACCGGTAGGCAAGTATCAACAGAAAATGTATGACAATTGTACATGCACCAACACACCTTTGATATTACAAGGGACATCTTGTGTTCCACTGCTTTTGTTAGTCAACTGCTTTTCCTTGTTGGTGCAGCTGTCTTGTATTACATTATTAACTGCTTGTTGACTTTTCTTTTATCCAGTTTGTTGTCCTGATCTTTTGTTTCTGTTTCCTTTTCCAAATTTCTATTTCAAGAAAAAAACATCTTAATATTATACACTGTCTAAGACATATTAATTAACTTGCTGCATGTAAGAAACCTTTCAAGAAACCTTTTTTTCATGAAAAGCTGACAGGAGGCTACCATAATCCTAGCCTGCAAATGCAAACATCTTTCTGGCAGTCGATCATACTCCATTCATGCAATATTTAAATTACATTTTGCATCTTGGCATATATTTTATTTTATGCAAGGTTATGACCATGACAAAAATGTTGTTTTTTGCCTCAAGTTATTCTCAAAGAGAAAAACTGTGTAACTGTGATGATCACATTTTGTCTCTTCACAGCTCACTCCATAGTTTGAATACATGATCTCTCTCATATATTCACTTATTAATAAATTCTAAATTCAGGTAATACCAATGTATTGCTTTAGACATCAGGAACAATAGAAACAGGCAAGATGCAAGTAGTAGAAAAACTACGATAATCAAAACTCACAGCTTCTTTTTCAAAATTGTGATACAGGTCTACTCTTTGGCTATTCTTCTCCTACCTCTGCCTTGAGACAGCCCTCTTCGCCTTCATCTTCATTGGAGTGTTTAACTTCACCTTGGACTGTTTTGGTGATGACCTTCCATTAAAAGCTGTAGATGTTGACTTAGTTTCCTTGGTGTTGTAAAGCTTCTTCAGTTCTTTCATTAGGTTAGATTCACTTTCTTTATTGTCAGCTTCTTTCTCTTCTTCAGACTCATTAACTCTGTCAATTGTGTCAGAATCAAGTTAATGTGTCTTTGTTGTCACATACAATCTGTCCTTGTTGTCATTACACTAAAAGGATCTGGTTTAAAAATGCTAACTTGGATACTCTGTATTTAGCAGGTGAGCAATACATGTGCTCTCTAACCTAAACATGATTTGTGTAATTAGCAAATCTTTTTTTTTTCTGTAAAAAATGAGATCTCATTAGTAAATATTTTCAAAACCCTTAGGCTACATCATTGATGAATCAGTGACTTTGGGTAGTTCTTTCATTTTCTGCATATTGACGAAATGAATCAAGGAGCAACACTCCCAAATAACACTGCTGGGAACAGTAATAGCCACCCCTTCACTTTGCCGGTAATATACACCATATGAAATCTTTTTGCTACATAAAATTATTGTTCATCATATAGTTAACACCCAAGTCAGTAGTAGAGGGAAGTTGCCTAGGAAGCACACAGGCTGCAACCACAGTCACATCCCAAGGTGCTAGAACGCTCAACTGGCCTTCCCAACACCAACACCAACACCAACCCATGTACTAACCAGAATACTGCTGAACAATGTCAGCCCCAAGGCTCCCACAACCAAATGACTGCTGTAAATGCTACAGAACGCAACAAATGCTAAACAAACGCTAACAAAAACACTACTGACTAGCTCCTAGAAGTTGACTATGTTAAATTTCATTTAACAATATAGTTAAATGAAATTTAACATAGTCAACGTCTAGGAGCTAGTCAGTAGTATAATATTATTTATGTACCTGCTCAGCCTGTTCCAAAGTAACTGGTTGTTATCATCAACATCAGGAAAAGAGTACCATGGATCAACAAACCCAGCATCAAATTTTCTTGAATCAGTTGCTACCAGTCCAACAAATACGTTACAAACATCAGAGGTAGTTTATGAATTGCAATTCATAAGTGTAACACATATGATATTTGAATTGAGTTATCATTGCTTACACATAATGTTGCACATGTTTTGTAATAATTTGAGTATTTATACTAGGAGATATGAATCAGACTGTAGTTTGATCATTCTTTTCTTTAGCCACATGTTTTGACTTCCATGTATACTACTAAGTGCATGTGAGATCATAACATATTTTTTTTATTTCTAAAAAGGGTGACAAAAAATATTGTCTGTTGGTATGTGACCTCTATGACTGTGAATAAATTCTTGAACATTGTTCAAAATGACTTGTGTTGGCACTAATCAAATTAAGATAATGCTAAATGGCAACAGTAGAGCCTGCCTACCAACCACCTTGTTATCATGACAACTTAATTTTGCCTGAAATGAAACCTCCTTGAGTAATTTTTCTATTAACATAATATAATACATGTATAACCACCCTGATAAAACAACCATGTTTTAGTGGCCTGATGGTGGTTGTCTAGTAAGTGTGTTTCAACTGACATGCTACACTATATACTCTGACTGTCGTTTACAGATACCTTCCGCATTATCTTGGGATCTTGTAAGCCTGACAAAGACTTCACTATATCCTAGTGGCTTAGCTGGTCTAGAAACAGTTTTGGACCTGTGCTTGTTAACCAAAAGGTGGGAGGTTTTTGTACTTTTTGCACTTTTCTTGTCCAGTACAGCAGTTTTCCCATTCCAAAGCAGTAACTTATCAAACTTCACAAGAAAATCTGATGCGATGACACTTATAACACCACAGACAGAGGTCATGGGCTGGAGTACTCCACTGACTGGCAGTCCAGTATCACAGTCAATAAAGTCAAGAACCTACCAGGGAAAAATAAAGAAAACGTTACGAACCATTTAACATTAATATCACCCCTTAATTATGTACATGTACAGTGAACCAACAAAGTTCCTTTGTGTTATTTTTAGCTCCTACGGGTGTACAATGCAATAGGCCATATACCTTTTCTCGGTAGGTGACTAGAACTATTACAACTGAAGCTAATCCTGGGAATTTTCAAAATTAATGCAAATGGCATTTATCTCTTTTTAATGTTATTCTCCACCATCAGCCTCCATTGCAAACTAGTTCCAGTCTAATATCACAAAATGGTATGGCCTATTTGGATATTCTGAGCCTCTAGTCACTCTTGCCAAGGCACTATGGTCATAGAAGTATTATTGAATGTATACATACAAAAAAACCAAATTGAGGTTTTTTTGTTGAAAGAGAAGCTATGATTGGCTACATGTAACCGTCAACGAACTAAAGTGGCTGGTGCGTTGAGCAGACGTTCGTGGGGAGGAACGCATGACGAGCTCAAAGACCATCTGCGTGGGAGGCTACAGGAGGCCAAGACATGAGAAACAACTAATATGTAACAGGAGTCTATTGACGATTGTAACACAATCGTCAATAGACTAATGTCATGTATTATTTTACCCATTTATAAGACAATGTATGAGAATGCTTCAAAAATTGCTCTAAATGCTATCAGTAGAAAATAATTTGAATAAAAATGGCTTCTACATGTATCTCGCTTGCATTGCGTTAGTTTGATGTCTCTTGGTTCCGGGAGGTGATTTAGAGCCATTTAATAGGTGAATTTCTGTTCGAGCGGTTTGCTTCCCTATAAGCAAACTGCTGCAATATAAAATTTGCTTAAATGGCCCTAAACCACCTTTAGGAACCAAGAAACATCAAAATAATGCAATGCAAACATGAGATACTGGTAAGCCATTTTTATTTAACCCTTTAATGCCCAATAGTGACTTATAGATTTTACTCTGTCCAACGCCAGACGATTTTACTCGTCAAAGGGAGACCCCTTGGGCACTAAAGGGTTAAATCATTTTCTACACATAACATTTAGAGCAATTTTTGAAGCAATCTCATACATTGTCTTAGAAACGGCTAAACTTGTAAAATAATCGTCAACAGACTAATGTTACATATAAATTGTATTCAATGTCTGGTACGCCTATGGTCAGAGGAGAATGTTCCCATTAAATAATAGAAAGAAACAATTGTACATACCAGGAGTTTGCTATCATTTGCCAAGGAAAGTAAGAGTTCTTGGAACCAGCCAGAGATATATCTCTGTGAGCACAAAGCAGAGTTTGGTGAATCATCTGCATGTCTGTCATCTACGCCAATACATGAATATCCTTTTGTGGGGTGCAACCACATTGGACAGATGCAGGCTTGATTTATCACTCCTCTGATCCATAGAAGATTAGGAGGGCTTTTGTCTTTATCTACTGTTGACACTTCGGTTGTTGAAGCTTGCTGATTAGCATCACTTGTTCTGTCAGAAGTGCTATGATGGTGGACTATGAGGCATTGCTGTTCTGGTACTGGCTGGAACATCGAGCAAAGCTTTACAGCACAGTGGACTTTCTCATCAGTACCTGAGGTGTGAAAAAGACTGGTGAGAAATTAAAATGGACAATACCAAGGTCATGAAGATGACATAAATTGGTCTATTAGCAGTGAGGCAAATCACCTGGAATCGCACTAAAATTGGTCACTCCAAACATAAATTCAACCCATAAGGAACACAAGAGTAAGATATTAGCATATAAGCTGTCAAGAGCACTGCTCTTTATATTACAGGACTGTCATTAAGAGCTGTAATGCATAACCTGTAACACCTTTTATGGCTGAATATTCTTGATGGGCTCTTGATGTTACAGGTGAACTTGCCTGTTCTTGGTACAATTCATAGCCTACAAAGTAACAAGTTTGTTACTGTTGTGTCAGGTCCAAGGCTGACTCAAAACTTAATAACAGCCCCATATTTAGCAATTAGTGAATGAGGCTGAGTAGGATATGAAGAATTCTGCAGATCAAGGAGGGTGTTATCCACAGAGGCTGAAGGCCAAGGTGGATAACACCCTCCGAAATCTACAGAATTCTTCATATCCTACGAAAGCCGAATTCAATAATCGCTTTATTATTCATTCAAAACATTTCCCTGTTCTTTAAGGAGTTTCGCCATTTCGCTCTTTGTTTTTCCGCTCACCAAATATAACACAACCTTGTCCCTAGGTTTTCTTGGTCAACGGTTCAATAATCTGCAGCGGGCTGCACTTTTGACTTCATTTTGACGTCATCAGTTCAATAATTTGCAGTGGGCTGCACTTTTGACGTCATTGGTACAACATTTGGTCAACAGCAGCTGGTTGTGGTGAATAATTACGTGTGTGGTTTTAACCAATCAGAAACAGGGAAATATTTTGAAAGAATAATAATTAAATATATTATTACCTGAAGAACATAGGAATCCTGTGGTTTCAGGACAACCCAGCTTTGTTTGATTTTGTGTGGCATTAACTACTTCTGATAACTTGATTGGCTTTCCACAGAAATAAAAATCCATGACAGTTTTAAAAGGTAGCAATGGTCCATGGCTAACATAGGATGAGACTTCTGCGCTAGCTAAGACCCTTCCTCCAGATGTACTCGTCAAGTCAGATCCCAAGGAGAAAATGTTTCCAGCATAAATCACTGCAGAAAGAGGCATCAGGCATCCACCAAGCTGCTCCACCAAAGCACCCAAAAATGATTTCCAGCCAGTATTCTAAAATAGGAAATAAAATCAGTAGAAATTATGCTCAATGAACAGATTTTTGGTAGAAGTGGGGCCACTTATTTCCAGCCTTTTTACTAACCTAGAGAAAAGAGACTAAAACTAAAAACTAAACAATTAAATGGAAGACATGGTATAGCAAAGTACAGTGGAAAACTGTATAATACTGCCTGATCTCCTACACAGCAATAATTTGGCTCATAACTGATCAGGGCTGTCAATAAGGTTCTGTAATCTATAGTAAATGGTTTGAACTCAGGAGTATCAGTAGTTCTGAAAAGAACTGTTGTTGGTGTCAACAACAGTTCTTTTCAGAACTACCCTAACCTTGACGATCACAAAATACGAACCTCTGTAATCTATTTCCTAAATTAAGTGTGTAAAATATAAAATGCCTCTATTCTGACATTATACTTATTTTAATTAATAAATGGTGGTCACCCAACTAGTTAAGCTCTTTAGTTATTTTGGGTGACCAGCAACTGTATGTATTTTAAATTTATTTCTTGCTTAAACACGGAGCGATCCTATATAACGAGGCTGAGGTGTTCAGTCTGTCAATCACAACTCCCAAGGGACGGCCAATGCTCCCATTTGATTGGCTTATTCACTCGAGTCCAATTTTACAAGTTGCCACAGGATTCTGTTTTTCTGCCGGGTTTCTGCGGTTGAGAAATAAATTTGAAAACTAAAATTCGTTAAAAAAAATACAAAAAGAATGTGAAGGTAATATATTTTATCTACGGTAATATGGTTATTCTTCAGCCAGTCATCCAAGAGATTCCGTAAGGTCAACGTTAGCTGCATGCTGTTGTACTCTTGCAGTTAAAATTCAGTCGACCTTTTACGAACGTAATCATGCAGTTGTTTCATGGTATTCATCCTTTAGTCTTCCATTTCCTTTCTAACGTCAATATTCAGGCGAAATCTCACTTTGCCATTTTTCAAGTTCTGTGGGATCTTCGTAGTACTTGTTGTTTCCAATTTCTTTGCTCTGAATATGGAACAGTTTGAGGAATAACTCAGTGTTGTTCAATTTGCATTTTGTTTACACCATTATAACACTCATAAACCTAAATAATTTTAAATATCCCACCAAAATCCATCTGTGTTTACAGGCTAACCAAAATCACCTATTATGAGATTTCGTTTCGTTCTCAGCATGCTGAGATAAATGAAAACAGATAGCTTGCAGGCATCAGCTTTGTTATTTTGGTTAGCAGCCAAATTTGAATGTTCCACGTGCAGCGACAACGAAGATAATTCATTGTTTTTGGTCTTCCAAAGCCATCATCTCAAGTGTTAATAGAATTTTTGTTTCCACTGTATTTTTATTATTTACCTTATATTATTTTACGTACTGAATGACTCCGTTGTTTTGACGAAAAAAAAAACGTTATTTCTCCACAACTTCTATGTTATGTGACCGTTACTCTAGCTTTTCACCATTGCACAGGAAAGCCAACAAAGTGCTTCAAGGGGGTGTGTCCTTGCCTTTTATAGGATTACTCCATGTTTAATTAGTAATTGAGTTAATTTTACAGTTCAAATAAACCTTGTTGTTGTTCTCATAACTTATAACACCTGTTATAACTGAGTATGCTTGATGGGCCTTCGATGTTATGGGTGAAATTGCCTGTTGTTAATATCATTTGCACATAAAGTAACATCTTTGTCACAGGAGTAAAGATCAATGCTAAGAGTGAATCAAACGTTAGTGACAGTCCTACATCATAAGATGCAGCATTGAGAAACTGTCATTGTTCCCCAAGGTGAAGCAAAATTGAGAAAGTGATCTGGTTTTTCACCTTAGGGAACTAGTGAATTTTGTTCGCAAAAGGGAGTCAGTGACCTTTGACCCGTGACATGTGACAATATTATTTATCCTCCAATCAAAAAATGTATTCGAGTTGAGGGGTATAACAAAAAAATCGCGCATTTTAGCCACATGCATTATAACTTTATAAACCATGTGACATAGGACACATGCTTTATTAAGATATAACAAACTCAAACTAGCCAATCGTACTACACAGAATTTCACGAACATTCTATGAAAGGTAGTTAACAAACAAACTTGCACTACATAATGTAAGCTAATTAATATGATTACCTCCTGCTGGTCATTTCCAACGTTTACCCAATGTAAATAAATTTGTCTTGTTTAAATTCCTTGAACAACATTGGAGGCATTAGAATGTT
The DNA here is from genome assembly GCA_019787425.1 of Platygyra sinensis. Classification (NCBI taxonomy): domain Eukaryota; kingdom Metazoa; phylum Cnidaria; class Anthozoa; order Scleractinia; family Merulinidae; genus Platygyra; species Platygyra sinensis. The sequence continues at coordinate 2,977 of JAHPZR010039794.1, read as the reverse complement.
CTTCACACTATCAAACGTTCTTAGAGATGATGAAGTTTCGCCAGTAAAGTTAGAGATCGATTCCTCATTGCAAGGACAACCACTCAATAGAAACATAACATTACGAGTATTTGATGATCTGTTGCCATGAAGTAAGTTGTTGTTTCCGCGAGTACTTCTCACGGGCGAACTGATATCTGGTCTTTCCCATTGAAAATCGTGAACTGCGTTAGTTAAAGCACAAGATATACATTTGGCTCCAGCTGGTGGTTTACCGAATGAGGAATCTTTCTCTCCGTCCGGCTCGTGTTGTTCAAGTGTGTTGCTCACTTGTGCGAAGGATTCGTTCAACTTCTTCGATACTTCAGTTTCAAATCTTCAAACACTTCTACTGAGAAATCTTTGAACTCGTGTCGCTCAAACTGATGTGATAGTGTCCTAGAGTTGAAGAACTTGTAGCCCCAGCGTAGATTCGATCTCTTCCCTCTGCCGTTATTGCTGAAGTACGTGAGAATTTTGAGCACACACAATCGAATGGCGTTGGAAGTGTCTTCGAAGCTACAGTTCGATCCCCAAAACGAAGGATTAGAGTCGATGAGAAATACAACTTGTCGGCAGATGTTTTGAGGAGCTTCGTCTACCATAACTTTTACAAGAATTCAAACTTTTGCTTGTAGTATGGAGAAGGATATCGTAAATTCGGCTGATAAATGAAGACCACTGAGAAATCTGTTACAACTCTTTTGCATCATTAATGCAACGGGGTTGAGGAAAAGAGTGAATAGGAAATTTCGCGCCACTGGGTCACATGATCTTACTGTCGCTGAATAAGTGCACAGGTTAACCAAGCCGTGGCTCTCTGGACCGTGGACAGGCAATGAACAAGCAGTGAAAGGAAATGTTTGTGGTCGAAACCAGCCCGTATAAACGTTTCATAAGCGTTACAAGTTTCTCAAATTCACACCTGGTATGGATTGATAAATGGCTTTGGCAACCTGAGTAAACGAGTTGCTGAATACGTAACGGGTCACTACAGCTTTCTTTTATTTTTGCTCTGCTACTCCAGTACACTCCAGATTTCAAAGTCAAATAAGTCAGCAGGAGATACCATAACATAACAGTGTAAAATAAGTCGGGGGTCAAGAAGAGGGGCCTGTCACCTCCCCCCCCCTCCCCCACTAAAAAAAAAGAAAAAAATCTGAATTTACTGATCGTAGGGTCTGGAGAACAAACAAATTTTCAACGTCTCCAACCCCCTCTCTGGCAGATATTTTAAAGACTTCCAACCCAGGGTGTTAAGTCGATCATGGAAATTATCGTTCTCAGTCTTCGAGAGAGCCCTTTGGCTGCTCCAAAGACTGGGTGGATTACCATAACAGCAAGTCTTAACATGTTTCTAAAAAGGGAAATTTTATTCTGACCGTTCAAAGTTGCTTGTTGCTTCAATCAGCAATGGTGTCATCGATATAGCGAGTTAGTGCACACTAAATTCAAAATATACGAAAAAATAAAAAGTTACAAAGTAATCCTTATCATCAAATAGTACTAAAACATCATCTACATTTGTATAACAATCAAGACAAGTTGTGCGGATAAATATTACATCAAAATAATTGAAAATTTTGATGTTGTTACTATGTTGTAACAAAAGAAAACTAGGACGTGAAATTAAGTCAATTGCGTGTAAGTTTCATGAAGTACGTTAAAAGTGTATCAACTCTAAATTTGTTGTTTAAGACATAAGAACACAATATAATATGACTGAGTCATCGGAGAAAGCTGCATGATTCCTTCTCAATATGAACTTCTAGAACATCCTTTGCATAGCCTGCAGGGATTTCCTTTCAACTAAAACTTCGACATGATATTAATTATTAAAGTGGAGTTATCCTGACTAAGATATCGAAAGATGAATTCAATTAGTAAATATGTTGTTGGTTTTGTATAGCTTGGTAGCAAGCAGTTTAAGCTACCAATTGTTGTTGGCGCTGAAATCCAGTGAAATTCAAGATCCATGAAAAGCTAACAAAAAGATACTTGATAACCTTGTGCGGTTGTGAAGTTATCAAACTAGCTTACTACCCAGATCCACCGAATCTTTAACATGTTTAAATCAATTTAGTGAAACAAAAACCGGTTTTGTTTGTTTGGTGTATGGTACAAATTCAAAGCTTACTCCAGGTTTTCGATGACTTTGAATTTCCCACATTGAAAACGCAAACAAGTCATTAATTGTCTATCCAGTCGGGCATATAATCTTATGTAAAATAAAAGGATTCAGACTTTTTTCACATGAAGTTTCGTTAATTAGGTGCACATGTTTAGTTTGTGAGAACAGCAATTATTACCATCTCAGTTCCGTCACGATTTTTCAATTTCAAGCGCTTAAAAAATCTGTCAGTGGAGCAAATGACACTGAATCGTCAAACATACTACACTCTTTTTTCTATAAGAATATATTTTGTAAGAATATCGAGGCTGAAATTTGAGAAATTTTAAGAATATTTTAAGAATAAAGCAGAGGCTGAGATTTTTAAAAGGATAGATAAAATTTTGTGAGTTGAAACATCTCTAAATACAATACAATTTTATGTTTTACCTTAACCGTATAAAATTATTCCTTTCTCTAAACGGCGAAATTAGCGAACAAAACGAAAAAGCCTGCACTAGCTGTAAGAAAATAATGTTCAACGCTAATGACAGTTCGATGAACGGTACACATGTAATACATATGTACAGTATTCAGCACAAAAGACTAAACCGCAAAAAAAGTATTAAAATGTCATACTTCATAAGCTATAATTTAAGAATAATAAGAATAATACAAGAATATTTTCAGCCCAAAATCGGCAGAAAAATAAGAATATTCAGCCTGAGCCAGAAAAACAACATTCTTATATATATAAAAAAAGAGTGTACCATAAAAACTAGCTACTTGTACTGAAATGAACTGTTTAAAAGTCATGATCTACAGCTATTTGGTCTGCACGTGAGTTGG
>JAHPZR010039793.1:0-18221 GCA_019787425.1 Platygyra sinensis | reverse complement strand
GAATTTGTTTTGCCATGATGCCGGTTAGATACGAGGTCGCTCAACTTTTTTTTTTCGCTCTGTTCCTTTTCTTTTTTCAAAAATGAAGATATCTATTTAAAAAAATGCGTATACAGCGGGAATCTGGAGAGATTTTTTTATACAGGTTATTGTGACGTGAGACAACACGTGAATTTCGATCGAGCGTCAAAGCAAAGAGAAGTGATGCATGATGCAGTACAGCTCTTTCAACTAATATCTTGCATTGTTTTTAAGTACCTTGTAGCCTGCCTGGTGGTTGATAGGCATCATAAAGCCTTGATAAACCCGTAAGTCACCAGCACGTTTTAAAGAAGCAAAACGTGTTCTGTAACTTCCAACGCAACTGATATCAGCGGCAAGTCAGTTATCAGCGTTCGAAGTCAGGGCGATCCAGGCTGCAAAGTCCAAGAGCAGTTCTTGCCCAAGAATAAAACCCTGTCGTGAGTTGTGGCCCATTTGCCAAGCGTTGCTAGCTTCAAAGTTTGGAAAATGAGAACTGCTTTTAGACTTATAAAATTTTTCTTCCACCATCCTCCATGTTTACCCGCGCACGAGGTGTAACAGAACCTTCCTGGCATGCATTTCGATCACGTTCGGCAAGACAAGCCAAGACAAGCCAAGACAAGACAAGACAAGACAAGACTCCGTAAATCGCAATAATATTTAACTAATTACAGAGCGTGTTTTTTTCCTTTTTTATTCCAACATAATAATGGCCAACAAGAAGCGATCGATTGATTCAAAGATAGATCTGTGATCCAGGTTGCGTTGATTTTACTTCAAATTGGCATGATTTGTAGTGTTTTAAACTTCTGTGATCAGGGGCCATGCAGATGTAAGGAGAGAGACCTGTACGTTGCACAGAAGGGTTAATCTGTTAATCTGTCAGCCCTACATTTTTAAGCTTATACGTTGCAGGTAGTTAAAATGAAATAGAGATCCTTGCTGTGACGCTTTAAAGTGAAATCAACATTTTAACCTATTTAGGCCCGAAATCGCCGTTTTCGAGTCTACGTGCTGGGTGAAATGAACAGCTTGCTGGATTTGAAGTGAAATCAACATCCTTGCCATCATGCCTTAACGTGAAATTGCGTAAAGTGAACATTTGGCTGTAATATGAGTGAAATTAACATCTTTGCGGTCGCGTGATAACGTGAAATCACAATTTTAATGGTTTTAAAACCTGAAATCAACATTTTTTAAGGTTACATCTTGATTGTTTTCCTTGGCCTAACACTGCACTAACCCTAACGCGTCCTGACCGTAACTCTAACATTATCCGAAGCGCTAACCCTAACAATGAAGCGCTAGCGCTAACCCTAGGCAATAACCCTCACCCTTCAACGCTAACCCTAGTTTCAAGCGGTAACACTACACGTTAACTCTAAGCCTAACCTTGTTCCGTAACCCTAGTTTCAAGCGGTAACCCTAGTTTCAAGCCGTAGCCCTCAGCGTTAACTCTAAGCCTAACCTTGTTCTGTAACCCTAGTTTCAAGCGGTAACCCTATTTCAAGCAGTAACCCTAGTTTCGAGCGGTAGCCCTAAGCGTTAACTCTAAGCCTAACCTTGTTCCGTAACCCTAGTTTCAAGCGGTAACCCTAGTTTCAAGCCGTAGCCCTCAGCGTTAACTTAAAGCCTAACCTTGTTCCGTAACCCTAGTTTCAAGCGGTAACCCTATTTCAAGCAGTAACCCTAGTTTCAAGCGGTAGCCCTAAGCGTTAACTCTAAGCCTAACCTTGTTCCGTAACCCTAACCCTTCAACGTTAGCCCTAGTTTCGAGTGGTAACCCTAACCCTAAGTAAAACCCTAAGGGTTTAAGTCCTTGCGGTGGCGTGATAATGTGAAATCAAAATTTTAAGTCTCTGTAAATGACCTGATATCAACATTGTCTAGCTTGCGCATTGTGTGAAATTAACATTTGGCTGTAATTTGAGTGAAATCAACGTCTTTGCGGTCGCACGTTAACATGAAATAAAAGTTTTAACGGTTTTAACCTGACATCAACATTTTTTGAGATTACATGTTGCAAAAGATCAATATTTTGCTGGATTTTAAGTGAAATTACCGTCTTTGCGGTCATGTGCTGACGTGACAACAAATACAGGGTTTTTTGCATATGTAATATCTCGAAAACGAAACAAACTTCAGCAAAAAAACGTGCAGAACATTGTCTAACGCACCTAAACAAAACTGCATGCGAAATTTGGAGCGTTTTTGATAAATTTCATTTTTGAGTAAAAAACCTAACTCCCTTTTTCCAACGAAGCCTTCAATTTATCTTTTTCACTGCAGTTCATTTTTGAGTTATTTTTTTGTAAAAAAAATACCTCTTAGTCGGCGCGTCGAGTATGTTGTGTACGGGTCAATGGATCAGTGAGTGAGTGAGTGAGTCAGTGAGTCAGTGAGAGATGTATGTATGTCACACCAATAAGATGGGATCTACTATAAACAGCCAATCAAATTTCTTGTTTTAAAAGTAAATGGTACACGAGAAGATTTGATTCCGATACAGTTCAGAACTGCCATATTTATTCTTCTATAAAAGAAGAGGAAGTATTCATATATTGAGTTTACTTCGGCATTTTCTGTGGGTTAGGCTGAGGATTTTAATTATGGACGAGATGAATGTTGAGGTTTGAAACAGTGCGTGAGCTAGTTGTATGCAAATGGACGAGATGTTTTGATTTTTAGTTACAAATGGTAACTTGATATTTTTGTTTTTCACAAGGAGTAAATTTAATTAGACGTCACGCATCGTTGCTTCTAGTTCTTAGGAAATGTTTTAGAGGAGACGAGACTATTTTGATTTGAAAAAGTTCGAACGTTTACGATAGGGACAGGTTACGATTGTTGTGTTCTTGTTGCGTGCAAATATAACGAGATATTTTTATTTTTTAGTTACATAGGGTAATTTGACACTTTTGTGTTTCACAAGGGAGTAAATTCAATTAGAGCTGGCAAATCATCACCACTTGTTCCCACGAGATGCTTGCTATTTTTAGTTACAAATGGTAACTTGATATTTTTGTTTTTCACAAGGAGTAAATTCAATTAGACGTCACGCATCATTGCTTCTAGTTCTAAGGAAATGTTTTAGAGGAGACGAGACAATTTTGATTTGAAAGAGTTCGAACGTTTACAATAGGTAGAGGGAACGATTGTTTTGTTGTTGCACGCAAATATAACGAGATATTTTTATTTTTTAGTTACAAAGGGTAATTTGACACTTTTGTTTTTCACAAGGGAGTAAATTCAATTAGAGCTGGCAAATCATCACCACTTGTTCCCACGAGATGCTAGCTATTTTTAGTTACAAATGGTAATTTGACTCTTTTGTTTTTCATATCGGAGTAAATTAAATTAAACTTTCAACGTGTCAGAACGGTTTTTTCTCTTTCTTTCTATTTTCGATGAAGAAGTGTTGTGTAAAAAAAGTAAATTTACGACTCGTATAAAATGCGAAAAGGTCTCTTAACTTGAGTATTTTGAGCAAAATTCCTCTTGGGGGTTGGAAGGGCTATGTGATCGATGAGTGAGGGAGTTATGCATGTGCGCGTGTCACACCAATCACGGTGTGGGTATCAAAGAAGGAATCAAATTGCCTGTTAGAAAATAAGATGGTACCTACATTAATCTGGAGCAATGTCGGATTATTGTACGTTGTTCAGTCAAACATTTGATGGCTTACTATTTAGCCATCTTACCATTACCGATGTAACATGGTATGTACATCATAAATTCCCAGTTTCTTTCTTGCTGTACATCGCAACCAAAAAACCTTAACTAAATCGTTACTGTAAACAGTTCTACGAATGCTCCTATCACAAAAAAAAAATAACTCTTGCACGCTTTGCGTGCCTATGTTTTTATCCCTACACAAGTTAGGATAATTTATTTTCTAAATAGTCTTTATCTACAGATGTTAATCTGGAGGTGAAAAGAGACCATTCTACAATTCTGGACATAACATGCAACTGATTCCCATCTATAGTGATTATCGCCTTGTGCTTTCTTTTCAAAGAAGTCTAAGCATCGTGATTAGAACCTTCATACAGTCACATAGTCTTCATCATTTTGTGATCATGAAATGTATTCCATGTTTATTGTTCATCTACATATTATCATATGCTCAGTCGAAACAAAAAAGTACAAAGTTAAATGTTTACAAAATTTAGCTGGGAGAAGCAGGTGCCATGCAAGATGGCAGATGGTGTACAAAAAGAAGTTAAAAAAAACATGTTCTCTCGTAAGTGCCACCATATATATATATTGTCTACTACGTTCTTACAAGTAGATTGTTTTCTTGATGTGTGTTAGTGCGCACACGTCAACTGTAACTTGAGATGCAGTGAGTATCATTCTACTGTAGCATATGCGTAATCTGATACAGGATAATGTTCTATGTCCTTCTATCAGTGAAAGGGTTAAATGTGTCAACAATCTCCTGTTTCTGAAAGATTTGAGAGCTTTTACAAAGAACTCTTTTGGAATCTGATCTTGTTCGTGAGCAGCATATAAATTATTGAAACACCGTCCAGTTTCTACTTGAGTTAAATTGACTCAATTTTTTTTGACAGACTAATAAAATCTGCCAATTGCTAACAACTATCCCAGCAAGAGAGAGCAAAACAGTGTCACCTGTTCAATGCGTGAGATTTTGAAAAACAAAATTCTCGGTCATACCTCAAATGGCAGGTGTCCAAAGCTATGAATTAATTTTAGTACTTCACAAATGGATTTCTTCCTTCCTCTTTGATATGACACCTTTTGCTGGACAATCTGTTTACAATTTAATCATTGTGTGGCTGAAAGGAATCTTTGAATAGGTTTTGTTTTTGATAAGTGCTGTGAATAATGTAAAGGATCCCAAGGTCAACAAAGTAGACTACACAAAGATAGATTTTTAAAAAGTACTTAATGTTTACAGGCTGTTTGCCACCAGCTGGGGCTAGTTCCCTTCAAGCTGTCAGCTGTTACCTCCATTGTTTGGCTTGTGCATCAAGCTGGGATTCAGGTGAGACATTTCTGCGTACAATGCTGTGTATGGAGTCTTTTGTTTCCTCATGTCATATCATCTCGCTGCAAAAGCAGGGAAGGCTGTTTATCTAATAATTTTGTTAACTTACTAAGGTCAAGTGTAACTACTGTAGAGCTTGTGGTTCTGGGGTAGGGAGGTTGCATTTCACTAGTAATGATTATCATAATAATTAAGTAAATGATCTGATTGAGTTACTGCTTTGGGTCAGAACTTCATGGTAGCCCACATATCGATATATGGATAAGACATTCCATATGGATATATATGGATAAGACAATATGGGGAGTGTGCTCTATATGTGGGCTAGCATGAAGTTCTTGACCTGTTTTGCTTTTTATTCCAAGATTTCGCCGCACTATGGCATCATCAGGGAATGTATATTCAACTGTGCATGATATAAAAAAAATGTTGCAGGTGACACAAATAATCAGAATATATAATAAGGACAATAAGTTGTTCAATGTTGCTATGGTAACAAATAATAACATTGAAATCACTAAAGAGTGGTAGCAAGATTATTAAAGATCTAACTAGTATACCGAGTTAATAAAAGGTCTCTGAGTTTAATTCTAACATTTTGGGAAGACTGCTTAATAGATCTTTTGTTCTCTCTACCGCTCATGAGCGATTTATAATAGTTTGTTACCATTGACACATTTGGACACTCATTGTCCTTATTATATATTCTTTTAACTACTCTGCTTTTTATACCAATAGCACAATATACCGCACTGGAGTAGTTTCTTTGCATTCCCTGATAAAGCCATAGATTGAGGGAAGCTTGGAATAAATAAAGAAATACAGTATCATAAGGCATTGAAATCAAATTGTCTATTTAATCACCCAAAATGTTACTGAAGGACAACTTCAAAGTTAATGTAACTGGCTGTTATGAGCATTGGCCATTGTTCCACTTTGGACATCATCACCTTTGACCAAACTTGGCATCATCTATACTCAAGTTTTGCAGGAGGAAAAGATCTTTCCAATGATACCCAGATCAGTGAAAAACTCACAGCAAATATTTTTCTCTGACTACACTTAGCTATTCCGTGGGAATTGTCTATCCCTGTTTTTTAGACCCTGGCTGTAGGTGGGGGGATGAAGATGGGCAATCCACTTTTGAACCTTGTCCTTCAAATTGACTTTGGGTATTCCTTTCTCTCCACCAGCCTTTTGCAATGTTCTTGGAACATCACTGACTGACAGGTGCCGCACGGACAGTGACCTTACAGGAGGAGTCCCAGGCACACGGACAGTACAGCAGTTGATCAGTCTGTTTGACCCCCTGGGAAGCATCTTTGAAATGGCAGGTTATTGGAAACGATCATCCAACCAGTCAGAACTTCATTCAAACAGAGCTCCAAAAGTGCTGACGTTATCACTTTTACCAAGTCTTTGCCGTCTTCATGCACTACTTTCCTTCAGTTTAAACTGGTTTGACACCAAGATGCATCAGTTTTTAGCCTCCTGGTCCTTAGAGCCGTTCTTGCTACTCATGCAGTGGGACTTGTCTATTTTTCTGGAATCAGTCAAGAAGGCATTGTTCCTTGTCCAAACGTTGTGTGTTGTTCAAGATGACAGTAGTAGTTGGAACTCTCTTTCGGTGTACTATGATCGTTTACAGGAACAAAGAAACAGCTTTGAGGTTGGTAGCCAAAGAATGTTCCCTGACAGTTTTTATTTACGCTTTACACACTACTTACTGTGCAATGGGTTATTGTTTGCTTACTAAATGAGCGAATGATTTGGAATAGTCCGAGTGTTGTAATAACCTGTTGACACATTCGCAAGTGACTACATCTCATGGCGACTATCTGACAGTCACTGTAGAAATTTCTCTTTTGCAGCCAAACAACTACAAGCAAACTTTTGCATCTTGATAAAATGAGGGTGGGGGAGTTTGCTGGAAGCTGAAACACATATTAAATAATTAAAATACCAAATTCAGAAGCACTGCCATTTCTGAATAGTTAGCAGTTTGGAATAGAGATCAGCAGTTTGCCTTCTCTTCAGAAACTAATGTTATCTCTCTGTTATTAGGGAATGCTAAAGAAGTCATGGGTTCTTTTCTCAAGAGATTTGACAAAAATGTCAACAGAATTCTTTCAGGAGGCTATGCCAGTGGGAAAGAGTTGGAAAAAAAGTCGCCATTCAGGTACAATGAAATATTTATTGCTAAATAATAAACTGTTGTTCACACAACTGGGTCGAGTTGTTCAAAGCCCAATTAAGCTAACCCAGGATTAGTGAGAATTTTGATTTGAATTTTGTTACTTTTTAGTGAGGTTTTCTGTTTACGCTGTTCGTCCTTCAGTTTTGAGCTTGACTAAGCTCAAACTACGCAAAATGTAAGCAATAAAAAACAGTTTTATACAAGAAAAATCAGTACTCCAGTTAACGTTTACAGAGATCTCCGTAAGCCCCGGCAACCGGCGAAAATTGCCGGCTAGTCGTCCTGGGCGCTCCGGCTACTCAGATCCAAATAAAAAGTAAATAAGTACTTTGTTTTACATCCAACGGCAACTTTTCCATTTGTGACGCCTGCTTTCCCCTGGGTAAATACATTCGGAAATAAATAAAGTTTTCCTTAAAGAGCCAAGTGTCCAAAAAATATTTTTGACTGAATAAACTCGAAAGGTTTGTTGAGAATTTCGCCACAGTTGAATCTGCTTGCAGACATCGATCGAACGTTCAGCAAACGAAACAGGCTCAGATTGCGAGGCAGCGGTTACCGACGAAAAGCACTCCATATAAGACACATACTCTGTATTCCAACACGTGTAAAATGGCGGAAATTCCCCTGCCGGCTACTCCATTTTATTCTCCTTCTACTCAAAAATTTAGGGAGAACCCTGCGTTTAATCCTGGGTTAGCGTTAGCCGCTTTTGGAACAAACCAGCCCTGGATTATCACTTTTGCCACAGACTATAACAACCATCAACCGCACAAGAACCAGAGGACATTTGAAACAAACCTTCTCACACTACAGATAAGATCTGGAATTCCCTCCCTGTCCAAATTACTTCTTTATCAAGTTTTCCCAACTTTACGAAAAAACTGCTGGAGTTCTTAGTAAAATAATTTCTGAAATTTATGGCAAAGCCTCCCACTGCAGCAATATTGATGTCACTGTATTGTTATGTACGAGGTGGCCCCAACTATAAGCCTGGTGGTTTCTATAGGTCATCTCGCCATACATTGCCACTTGTAATAATTAATATATTAACTAAGGCCCCGTTTACACGGGTCCAGACAAATTTTTGCACGGACGAATTTTGTTCCTGGACCGCCTGTTTACATGGATCTGTGCAAATTCTTTTGCAGTGGTGTTTACACAGATCCATACAAAAATTTGTCCAGTTCCGCTGGTCCCGTGTAAACGCAAGGTGGAACCGTGCAAGTTTTTGTCCGTGCAAAGATTTGTCCAGACCCATGTAAACGGGGCCTAAAAAGGCAAATAAACTTAAACTGAAACTTGAAGCTCAGCCAGTTTTTACTTTTGTCCTGCATCATATTATTTACCTGACCGTACTCGCAAAAACATGCCTGCAGCTGACTCTAAGACAGTCCAAGTGGCCAAGAGCGATCTGACCATCCCCCTGGCTAGGAGAATACCCCCACGCATGCTCGTGACAAGGACATCTCCAGCAGGGTGCCATGTCAACACAGAGCATTCAAGCAAGCTTAAACAACTGAACAAACACAGCCCATAACAAAATTATTTGGCACTCAAATGGCCAAGTCTATTTAAGTGGAGGTGTCACTGCAAGACACCCTCCCCTCCCCTCCCCCCTGCTTTTGACAGCTGACCCCCAGCAAGCCACCATCAGATAGCCCATTGACTGGGCCATTCAGCCAACCCAGCCTTGACGAAGCCCCCCATGGGTTTAGAGTCGCCAGCTAGGCCTGGATTCAGGCTGTGCCTGAACCCAAGCGAAAACCTGGAGGGCATGTTTTTGCGAATACTGTCAGATATACACGCTGGGTTTTTTTTTTTTTTCGACCTGAGCGGCCAACAGATTCTGTGGGGGCGTGATGGGCACAGAAATTTTGGAATTCTTGGGGCTATAACTTTGTTTCCTTTAAAAGTATGTTTCGGAAACTGATAAAAGCAATAATACTTGATTCCAGAAATATTTTGGACTAAGTGTTTCCATGGTTACTGGCCACGTGACACCCCTGTGGCCAATTAAAACATCAAAACTCCCAAAAATTTCTCCTTCAAAAGTATGTAATCTCAAAATGTGATACTTTGCAGAAATCCTGTGTATGCAAAATTGAAAAACTTGTCTGATTTGAAATCTCAAATTTCATTTCTGTGACGTCACAAGGGATGACGTCACAAAATGAGCTTTTTGCTCATACGCAGTACTAATCCAAAAAGTTGATAATTTGAAACAACAACTTAAGAAAAATACGATAGTAAAATTTTCAACTCATTATCTTCTGTAGTTTAACCTATTGACGCCTGTGCCGCCCGTAACCGCCCGTGACGAACCTTGGCCTTTCTTCCGCTTCTGACGTCATCATTTTTGACCAAACTGGCATCATTGATATTCATTCTGCAGAAGGAAGATAATGATGCCAGTTTGGTCAAAAATGATGACGTCAGAAGCGGAAGAAAGGCCAAGGTTCGTCACGGGCGGTTACGGGCGGCACAGGCGTCAATAGGTTAAACTACAGAAGATAATGAGTTGAAAATTTTACTATCGTATTTTTCTTAAGTTGTTGTTTCAAATTATCAACTTTTTGGATTAGTACTGCGTATGAGCAAAAAGCTCATTTTGTGACGTCATCCCTTGTGACGTCACAGAAATGAAATTTGAGATTTCAAATCAGACAAGTTTTTCAATTTTGCATACACAGGATTTCTGCAAAGTATCACATTTTGAGATTACATACTTTTGAAGGAGAAATTTTTGGGAGTTTTGATGTTTTAATTGGCCACAGGGGTGTCACGTGGCCAGTAACCATGGAAACACTTAGTCCAAAATATTTCTGGAATCAAGTATTATTGCTTTTATCAGTTTCCGAAACATACTTTTAAAGGAAACAAAGTTATAGCCCCAAGAATTCCAAAATTTCTGTGCCCATCACGCCCCCACAGAATCTGTTGGCCGCTCAGGTCGAAAAAAAAAAAAAACCCAGCGTGTATATCTGACAGTATTCGCAAAAACATGCCCTCCAGGTTTTCGCTTGGGTTCAGGCACAGCCTGAATCCAGGCCTAGCTGGCGACTCTAAACCCATGGGGGGCTTCGTCAAGGCTGGGTTGGCTGAATGGCCCAGTCAATGGGCTATCTGATGGTGGCTTGCTGGGGGTCAGCTGTCAAAAGCAGGGGGGAGGGGAGGGGAGGGTGTCTTGCAGTGACACCTCCACTTAAATAGACTTGGCCATTTGAGTGCCAAATAATTTTGTTATGGGCTGTGTTTGTTCAGTTGTTTAAGCTTGCTTGAATGCTCTGTGTTGACATGGCACCCTGCTGGAGATGTCCTTGTCACGAGCATGCGTGGGGGTATTCTCCTAGCCAGGGGGATGGTCAGATCGCTCTTGGCCACTTGGACTGTCTTAGAGTCAGCTGCAGGCATGTTTTTGCGAGTACGGTCAGGTAAATAATATGATGCAGGACAAAAGTAAAAACTGGCTGAGCTTCAAGTTTCAGTTTAAGTTTATTTGCCTTTTTAGGCCCCGTTTACATGGGTCTGGACAAATCTTTGCACGGACAAAAACTTGCACGGTTCCACCTTGCGTTTACACGGGACCAGCGGAACTGGACAAATTTTTGTATGGATCTGTGTAAACACCACTGCAAAAGAATTTGCACAGATCCATGTAAACAGGCGGTCCAGGAACAAAATTCGTCCGTGCAAAAATTTGTCTGGACCCGTGTAAACGGGGCCTTAGTTAATATATTAATTATTACAAGTGGCAATGTATGGCGAGATGACCTATAGAAACCACCAGGCTTATAGTTGGGGCCACCTCGTACATAACAATACAGTGACATCAATATTGCTGCAGTGGGAGGCTTTGCCATAAATTTCAGAAATTATTTTACTAAGAACTCCAGCAGTTTTTTCGTAAAGTTGGGAAAACTTGATAAAGAAGTAATTTGGACAGGGAGGGAATTCCAGATCTTATCTGTAGTGTGAGAAGGTTTGTTTCAAATGTCCTCTGGTTCTTGTGCGGTTGATGGTTGTTATAGTCTGTGGCAAAAGTGATAATCCAGGGCTGGTTTGTTCCAAAAGCGGCTAACGCTAACCCAGGATTAAACGCAGGGTTCTCCCTAAATTTTTGAGTAGAAGGAGAATAAAATGGAGTAGCCGGCAGGGGAATTTCCGCCATTTTACACGTGTTGGAATACAGAGTATGTGTCTTATATGGAGTGCTTTTCGTCGGTAACCGCTGCCTCGCAATCTGAGCCTGTTTCGTTTGCTGAACGTTCGATCGATGTCTGCAAGCAGATTCAACTGTGGCGAAATTCTCAACAAACCTTTCGAGTTTATTCAGTCAAAAATATTTTTTGGACACTTGGCTCTTTAAGGAAAACTTTATTTATTTCCGAATGTATTTACCCAGGGGAAAGCAGGCGTCACAAATGGAAAAGTTGCCGTTGGATGTAAAACAAAGTACTTATTTACTTTTTATTTGGATCTGAGTAGCCGGAGCGCCCAGGACGACTAGCCGGCAATTTTCGCCGGTTGCCGGGGCTTACGGAGATCTCTGTAAACGTTAACTGGAGTACTGATTTTTCTTGTATAAAACTGTTTTTTATTGCTTACATTTTGCGTAGTTTGAGCTTAGTCAAGCTCAAAACTGAAGGACGAACAGCGTAAACAGAAAACCTCACTAAAAAGTAACAAAATTCAAATCAAAATTCTCACTAATCCTGGGTTAGCTTAATTGGGCTTTGAACAACTCGACCCAGTTGTGTGAACAACAGTTTATTATTTAGCAATAAATATTTCATTGTACCTGAATGGCGACTTTTTTTCCAACTCTTTCCCACTGGCATAGCCTCCTGAAAGAATTCTGTTGACATTTTTGTCAAATCTCTTGAGAAAAGAACCCATGACTTCTTTAGCATTCCCTAATAACAGAGAGATAACATTAGTTTCTGAAGAGAAGGCAAACTGCTGATCTCTATTCCAAACTGCTAACTATTCAGAAATGGCAGTGCTTCTGAATTTGGTATTTTAATTATTTAATATGTGTTTCAGCTTCCAGCAAACTCCCCCACCCTCATTTTATCAAGATGCAAAAGTTTGCTTGTAGTTGTTTGGCTGCAAAAGAGAAATTTCTACAGTGACTGTCAGATAGTCGCCATGAGATGTAGTCACTTGCGAATGTGTCAACAGGTTATTACAACACTCGGACTATTCCAAATCATTCGCTCATTTAGTAAGCAAACAATAACCCATTGCACAGTAAGTAGTGTGTAAAGCGTAAATAAAAACTGTCAGGGAACATTCTTTGGCTACCAACCTCAAAGCTGTTTCTTTGTTCCTGTAAACGATCATAGTACACCGAAAGAGAGTTCCAACTACTACTGTCATCTTGAACAACACACAACGTTTGGACAAGGAACAATGCCTTCTTGACTGATTCCAGAAAAATAGACAAGTCCCACTGCATGAGTAGCAAGAACGGCTCTAAGGACCAGGAGGCTAAAAACTGATGCATCTTGGTGTCAAACCAGTTTAAACTGAAGGAAAGTAGTGCATGAAGACGGCAAAGACTTGGTAAAAGTGATAACGTCAGCACTTTTGGAGCTCTGTTTGAATGAAGTTCTGACTGGTTGGATGATCGTTTCCAATAACCTGCCATTTCAAAGATGCTTCCCAGGGGGTCAAACAGACTGATCAACTGCTGTACTGTCCGTGTGCCTGGGACTCCTCCTGTAAGGTCACTGTCCGTGCGGCACCTGTCAGTCAGTGATGTTCCAAGAACATTGCAAAAGGCTGGTGGAGAGAAAGGAATACCCAAAGTCAATTTGAAGGACAAGGTTCAAAAGTGGATTGCCCATCTTCATCCCCCCACCTACAGCCAGGGTCTAAAAAACAGGGATAGACAATTCCCACGGAATAGCTAAGTGTAGTCAGAGAAAAATATTTGCTGTGAGTTTTTCACTGATCTGGGTATCATTGGAAAGATCTTTTCCTCCTGCAAAACTTGAGTATAGATGATGCCAAGTTTGGTCAAAGGTGATGATGTCCAAAGTGGAACAATGGCCAATGCTCATAACAGCCAGTTACATTAACTTTGAAGTTGTCCTTCAGTAACATTTTGGGTGATTAAATAGACAATTTGATTTCAATGCCTTATGATACTGTATTTCTTTATTTATTCCAAGCTTCCCTCAATCTATGGCTTTATCAGGGAATGCAAAGAAACTACTCCAGTGCGGTATATTGTGCTATTGGTATAAAAAGCAGAGTAGTTAAAAGAATATATAATAAGGACAATGAGTGTCCAAATGTGTCAATGGTAACAAACTATTATAAATCGCTCATGAGCGGTAGAGAGAACAAAAGATCTATTAAGCAGTCTTCCCAAAATGTTAGAATTAAACTCAGAGACCTTTTATTAACTCGGTATACTAGTTAGATCTTTAATAATCTTGCTACCACTCTTTAGTGATTTCAATGTTATTATTTGTTACCATAGCAACATTGAACAACTTATTGTCCTTATTATATATTCTGATTATTTGTGTCACCTGCAACATTTTTTTTATATCATGCACAGTTGAATATACATTCCCTGATGATGCCATAGTGCGGCGAAATCTTGGAATAAAAAGCAAAACAGGTCAAGAACTTCATGCTAGCCCACATATAGAGCACACTCCCCATATTGTCTTATCCATATATATCCATATGGAATGTCTTATCCATATATCGATATGTGGGCTACCATGAAGTTCTGACCCAAAGCAGTAACTCAATCAGATCATTTACTTAATTATTATGATAATCATTACTAGTGAAATGCAACCTCCCTACCCCAGAACCACAAGCTCTACAGTAGTTACACTTGACCTTAGTAAGTTAACAAAATTATTAGATAAACAGCCTTCCCTGCTTTTGCAGCGAGATGATATGACATGAGGAAACAAAAGACTCCATACACAGCATTGTACGCAGAAATGTCTCACCTGAATCCCAGCTTGATGCACAAGCCAAACAATGGAGGTAACAGCTGACAGCTTGAAGGGAACTAGCCCCAGCTGGTGGCAAACAGCCTGTAAACATTAAGTACTTTTTAAAAATCTATCTTTGTGTAGTCTACTTTGTTGACCTTGGGATCCTTTACATTATTCACAGCACTTATCAAAAACAAAACCTATTCAAAGATTCCTTTCAGCCACACAATGATTAAATTGTAAACAGATTGTCCAGCAAAAGGTGTCATATCAAAGAGGAAGGAAGAAATCCATTTGTGAAGTACTAAAATTAATTCATAGCTTTGGACACCTGCCATTTGAGGTATGACCGAGAATTTTGTTTTTCAAAATCTCACGCATTGAACAGGTGACACTGTTTTGCTCTCTCTTGCTGGGATAGTTGTTAGCAATTGGCAGATTTTATTAGTCTGTCAAAAAAAATTGAGTCAATTTAACTCAAGTAGAAACTGGACGGTGTTTCAATAATTTATATGCTGCTCACGAACAAGATCAGATTCCAAAAGAGTTCTTTGTAAAAGCTCTCAAATCTTTCAGAAACAGGAGATTGTTGACACATTTAACCCTTTCACTGATAGAAGGACATAGAACATTATCCTGTATCAGATTACGCATATGCTACAGTAGAATGATACTCACTGCATCTCAAGTTACAGTTGACGTGTGCGCACTAACACACATCAAGAAAACAATCTACTTGTAAGAACGTAGTAGACAATATATATATATGGTGGCACTTACGAGAGAACATGTTTTTTTTAACTTCTTTTTGTACACCATCTGCCATCTTGCATGGCACCTGCTTCTCCCAGCTAAATTTTGTAAACATTTAACTTTGTACTTTTTTGTTTCGACTGAGCATATGATAATATGTAGATGAACAATAAACATGGAATACATTTCATGATCACAAAATGATGAAGACTATGTGACTGTATGAAGGTTCTAATCACGATGCTTAGACTTCTTTGAAAAGAAAGCACAAGGCGATAATCACTATAGATGGGAATCAGTTGCATGTTATGTCCAGAATTGTAGAATGGTCTCTTTTCACCTCCAGATTAACATCTGTAGATAAAGACTATTTAGAAAATAAATTATCCTAACTTGTGTAGGGATAAAAACATAGGCACGCAAAGCGTGCAAGAGTTATTTTTTTTTTGTGATAGGAGCATTCGTAGAACTGTTTACAGTAACGATTTAGTTAAGGTTTTTTGGTTGCGATGTACAGCAAGAAAGAAACTGGGAATTTATGATGTACATACCATGTTACATCGGTAATGGTAAGATGGCTAAATAGTAAGCCATCAAATGTTTGACTGAACAACGTACAATAATCCGACATTGCTCCAGATTAATGTAGGTACCATCTTATTTTCTAACAGGCAATTTGATTCCTTCTTTGATACCCACACCGTGATTGGTGTGACACGCGCACATGCATAACTCCCTCACTCATCGATCACATAGCCCTTCCAACCCCCAAGAGGAATTTTGCTCAAAATACTCAAGTTAAGAGACCTTTTCGCATTTTATACGAGTCGTAAATTTACTTTTTTTACACAACACTTCTTCATCGAAAATAGAAAGAAAGAGAAAAAACCGTTCTGACACGTTGAAAGTTTAATTTAATTTACTCCGATATGAAAAACAAAAGAGTCAAATTACCATTTGTAACTAAAAATAGCTAGCATCTCGTGGGAACAAGTGGTGATGATTTGCCAGCTCTAATTGAATTTACTCCCTTGTGAAAAACAAAAGTGTCAAATTACCCTTTGTAACTAAAAAATAAAAATATCTCGTTATATTTGCGTGCAACAACAAAACAATCGTTCCCTCTACCTATTGTAAACGTTCGAACTCTTTCAAATCAAAATTGTCTCGTCTCCTCTAAAACATTTCCTTAGAACTAGAAGCAATGATGCGTGACGTCTAATTGAATTTACTCCTTGTGAAAAACAAAAATATCAAGTTACCATTTGTAACTAAAAATAGCAAGCATCTCGTGGGAACAAGTGGTGATGATTTGCCAGCTCTAATTGAATTTACTCCCTTGTGAAACACAAAAGTGTCAAATTACCCTATGTAACTAAAAAATAAAAATATCTCGTTATATTTGCACGCAACAAGAACACAACAATCGTAACCTGTCCCTATCGTAAACGTTCGAACTTTTTCAAATCAAAATAGTCTCGTCTCCTCTAAAACATTTCCTAAGAACTAGAAGCAACGATGCGTGACGTCTAATTAAATTTACTCCTTGTGAAAAACAAAAATATCAAGTTACCATTTGTAACTAAAAATCAAAACATCTCGTCCATTTGCATACAACTAGCTCACGCACTGTTTCAAACCTCAACATTCATCTCGTCCATAATTAAAATCCTCAGCCTAACCCACAGAAAATGCCGAAGTAAACTCAATATATGAATACTTCCTCTTCTTTTATAGAAGAATAAATATGGCAGTTCTGAACTGTATCGGAATCAAATCTTCTCGTGTACCATTTACTTTTAAAACAAGAAATTTGATTGGCTGTTTATAGTAGATCCCATCTTATTGGTGTGACATACATACATCTCTCACTGACTCACTGACTCACTCACTCACTCACTGATCCATTGACCCGTACACAACATACTCGACGCGCCGACTAAGAGGTATTTTTTTTACAAAAAAATAACTCAAAAATGAACTGCAGTGAAAAAGATAAATTGAAGGCTTCGTTGGAAAAAGGGAGTTAGGTTTTTTACTCAAAAATGAAATTTATCAAAAACGCTCCAAATTTCGCATGCAGTTTTGTTTAGGTGCGTTAGACAATGTTCTGCACGTTTTTTTGCTGAAGTTTGTTTCGTTTTCGAGATATTACATATGCAAAAAACCCTGTATTTGTTGTCACGTCAGCACATGACCGCAAAGACGGTAATTTCACTTAAAATCCAGCAAAATATTGATCTTTTGCAACATGTAATCTCAAAAAATGTTGATGTCAGGTTAAAACCGTTAAAACTTTTATTTCATGTTAACGTGCGACCGCAAAGACGTTGATTTCACTCAAATTACAGCCAAATGTTAATTTCACACAATGCGCAAGCTAGACAATGTTGATATCAGGTCATTTACAGAGACTTAAAATTTTGATTTCACATTATCACGCCACCGCAAGGACTTAAACCCTTAGGGTTTTACTTAGGGTTAGGGTTACCACTCGAAACTAGGGCTAACGTTGAAGGGTTAGGGTTACGGAACAAGGTTAGGCTTAGAGTTAACGCTTAGGGCTACCGCTTGAAACTAGGGTTACTGCTTGAAATAGGGTTACCGCTTGAAACTAGGGTTACGGAACAAGGTTAGGCTTTAAGTTAACGCTGAGGGCTACGGCTTGAAACTAGGGTTACCGCTTGAAACTAGGGTTACGGAACAAGGTTAGGCTTAGAGTTAACGCTTAGGGCTACCGCTCGAAACTAGGGTTACTGCTTGAAATAGGGTTACCGCTTGAAACTAGGGTTACAGAACAAGGTTAGGCTTAGAGTTAACGCTGAGGGCTACGGCTTGAAACTAGGGTTACCGCTTGAAACTAGGGTTACGGAACAAGGTTAGGCTTAGAGTTAACGTGTAGTGTTACCGCTTGAAACTAGGGTTAGCGTTGAAGGGTGAGGGTTATTGCCTAGGGTTAGCGCTAGCGCTTCATTGTTAGGGTTAGCGCTTCGGATAATGTTAGAGTTACGGTCAGGACGCGTTAGGGTTAGTGCAGTGTTAGGCCAAGGAAAACAATCAAGATGTAACCTTAAAAAATGTTGATTTCAGGTTTTAAAACCATTAAAATTGTGATTTCACGTTATCACGCGACCGCAAAGATGTTAATTTCACTCATATTACAGCCAAATGTTCACTTTACGCAATTTCACGTTAAGGCATGATGGCAAGGATGTTGATTTCACTTCAAATCCAGCAAGCTGTTCATTTCACCCAGCACGTA
>JAHPZR010039792.1:0-20324 GCA_019787425.1 Platygyra sinensis | reverse complement strand
GTTTAATGCAGAGGATAAGAATTGAAGGCTTCGGTGGAAAAAAGGCGTTAGGTTTTTTACTGAAAAGTGAACTTTGTCAAAAACGCTCCAAATTTCGCATGCAGTTTTGTTTCCGTGTGTCAAACAATGTTCTGCATGTTTTTTCCCTGAAGTTTGCTTCCTTTTTGAGATATTACGTACATGCAAAAAAACACATTTTTCCAAGGGCATCCTCTGGGGACCTTTTGTTGAATGGAAAACAAAAGAAACCTTTTGTTTCGCTAAGCGATGAACTCACTATAATACCTTAAGCTCTTACTACTGCTTCGTGAGCACAAGCGGATGGGGCGCTGAACGGGCCAGATTCGAATTTGTTTTGCCGTGACGCCGGTTAGATACGAGGTCGCTCAACTTTTTTTTTTGCTCTGTTCCTTTTCTTTTTTCAAAATGAAGATATCTATTTTAAAAAATGCGTATACAGCGGGAATCTGGAGAGATTTTTTTATACAGGTTATTGTGACGTGAGACAACACGTGAATTTCGATCGAGCGTCAAAGCAAAGAGAAGTGATGCATGATGCAGTACAGCTCTTTCGACTAATATCTTAAGCATTGTTTTTAAGTACCTTGTAGCCTGCCTGGTGGTTGATAGGCATCATAAAGCCTTGATAAACCCGTAAGTCACCAGCACGTTTTAAAGAAGCAAAACATGTTCTGTAACTTCCAACGCAACTGATATCAGCGGCAAGTCAGTTATCAGCGTTCGAAGTCAGGGCGATCCAGGCTGCAAAGTCCAAGAGCAGTTCTTGCCCAAGAATAAAACCCTGTTGTGAGTTGTGGCCCATTTGCCAAGCGTTGCTAGCTTCAAAGTTTGGAAAATGAGAACTGCTTTTAGACTTATAAAATTTTTCTTCCATCATCCTCCATGTTTACCCGCGCACGAGGTGTAACAGAACCTTCCCGGCATGCATTTCGATCACGTTCGGCAAGACAAGCCAAGACAAGACAAGACAAGACAAGACTCCGTAAATCGCAATAATATTTAACTAATTACAGAGCGTGTTTTTTTCCTTTTTTATTCCAACATAATAATGGCCAACAAGAAGCGATCGATTGATTCAAACATAGATCTGTGATCCAGGTTGCGTTGATTTTACTTCAAATCGGCATGATTTGTAGTGTTTTAAACTTCTGTGATCAGGGGCCATGCAGATGTAAGGAGAGAGACCTGTACGTTGCACAGAAGGGTTAATCTGTTAATCTGTCAGCCCTACATTTTTAAGCTTATACGTTGCAGGCAGTTAAAATGAAATAGAGATCCTTGCTGTGACGCTTTAAAGTGAAATCAACATTTTAACCTATTTAGGCCCGAAATCGCCGTTTTCGAGTTTACGTGCTGGGTGAAATGAACAGCTTGCTGGATTTGAAGTGAAATCAACATCCTTGCCATCATGCCTTAACGTGAAATTGCGTAAAGTGAACATTTGGCTGTAATATGAGTGAAATTAACGTCTTTGCGGTCGCGTGATAACGTGAAATCACAATTTTAACGGTTTTAAAACCTGAAATCAACATTTTTTAAGGTTACATCTTGATTGTTTTCCTTGGCCTAACACTGCACTAACCCTAACGCGTCCTGACCGTAACTCTAACATTATCCGAAGCGCTAACCCTAACAATGAAGCGCTAGCGCTAACCCTAGGCAATAACCCTCACCCT
This sequence comes from Platygyra sinensis, assembly GCA_019787425.1. Lineage (NCBI taxonomy): Eukaryota > Metazoa > Cnidaria > Anthozoa > Scleractinia > Merulinidae > Platygyra > Platygyra sinensis. Next base: position 18,627 of record JAHPZR010039792.1, on the reverse strand, counting down.
TCAACGCTAACCCTAGTTTCAAGCGGTAACACTACACGTTAACTCTAAGCCTAACCTTGTTCCGTAACCCTAGTTTCAAGCGGTAACCCTAGTTTCAAGCCGTAGCCCTCAGCGTTAACTTAAAGCCTAACCTTGTTCCGTAACCCTAGTTTCAAGCGGTAACCCTATTTCAAGCGGTAACCCTAGTTTCAAGCGGTAACACTAAACGTTAACTCTAAGCCTAACCTTGTTCCGTAACCCTAGTTTCAAGCGGTAACCCTAGTTTCAAGCCGTAGCCCTCAGCGTTAACTCTAAGCCTAACCTTGTTCCGTAACCCTAGTTTCAAGCGGTAACCCTAGTTTCAAGCCGTAGCCCTCAGCGTTAACTTAAAGCCTAACCTTGTTCCGTAACCCTAGTTTCAAGCGGTAACCCTATTTCAAGCAGTAACCCTAGTTTCAAGCGGTAGCCCTAAGCGTTAACTCTAAGCCTAACCTTGTTCCGTAACCCTAACCCTTCAACGTTAGCCCTAGTTTCGAGCGGTAACCCTAACCCTAAGTAAAACCCTAAGGGTTTAAGTCCTTGCGGTGGCGTGATAATGTGAAATCAAAATTTTAAGTCTCTGTAAATGACCTGATATCAACATTGTCTAGCTTGCGCGTTGTGTGAAATTAACATTTGGCTGTAATTTGAGTGAAATCAACGTCTTTGCGGTCGCACGTTAACATGAAATAAAAGTTTTAACGGTTTTAACCTGACATCAACATTTTTTGAGATTACATGTTGCAAAAGATCAATATTTTGCTGGATTTTAAGTGAAATTACCGTCTTTGCGGTCATGTGCTGACGTGACAACAAATACAGGGTTTTTTTGCATACGTAATATCTCGAAAACGAAACAAACTTCAGCAAAAAAACATGCAGAACATTGTCTAACGCACCTAAACAAAACCGCATGCGAAATTTGGAGCGTTTTTGATAAATTTCATTTTTGAGTAAAAAACCTAACGCCCTTTTTCCAACGAAGCCTTCAATTTATCTTTTTCACTGCAGTTCATTTTTTTATCCCTACACAAGTTAGGATAATTTATTTTCTAAATAATCTTTATCTACAGATGTTAATCTGGAGGTGAAAAGAGACCATTCTACAATTCTGGACATAACATGCAACTGATTCCCATCTATAGTGATTATCGCCTTGTGCTTTCTTTTCAAAGAAGTCTAAGCATCGTGATTAGAACCTTCATACAGTCACATAGTCTTCATCATTTTGTGATCATGAAATGTATTCCATGTTTATTGTTCATCTACATATTATCATATGCTCAGTCGAAACAAAAAAGTACAAAGTTAAATGCTTACAAAATTTAGCTGGGAGAAGCAGGTGCCATGCAAGATGGCAGATGGTGTACAAAAAGAAGTTAAAAAAAACATGTTCTCTCGTAAGTGCCACCATATATATATATTGTCTACTACGCTCTTACAAGTAGATTGTTTTCTTGATGTGTGTTAGTGCGCACACGTCAACTGTAACTTGAGATGCAGTGAGTATCATTCTACTGTAGCATATGCGTAATCTGATACAGGATAATGTTCTATGTCCTTCTATCAGTGAAAGGGTTAAATGTGTCAACAATCTCCTGTTTCTGAAAGATTTGAGAGCTTTTACAAAGAACTCTTTTGGAATCTGATCTTGTTCGTGAGCAGCATATAAATTATTGAAACACCGTCCAGTTTCTACTTGAGTTAAATTGACTCAATTTTTTTTGACAGACTAATAAAATCTGCCAATTGCTAACAACTATCCCAGCAAGAGAGAGCAAAACAGTGTCACCTGTTCAATGCGTGAGATTTTGAAAAACAAAATTCTCGGTCATACCTCAAATGGCAGGTGTCCAAAGCTATGAATTAATTTTAGTACTTCACAAATGGATTTCTTCCTTCCTCTTTGATATGACACCTTTTGCTGGACAATCTGTTTACAATTTAATCATTGTGTGGCTGAAAGGAATCTTTGAATAGGTTTTGTTTTTGATAAGTGCTGTGAATAATGTAAAGGATCCCAAGGTCAACAAAGTAGACTACACAAAGATAGATTTTTAAAAAGTACTTAATGTTTACAGGCTGTTTGCCACCAGCTGGGGCTAGTTCCCTTCAAGCTGTCAGCTGTTACCTCCATTGTTTGGCTTGTGCATCAAGCTGGGATTCAGGTGAGACATTTCTGCGTACAATGCTGTGTATGGAGTCTTTTGTTTCCTCATGTCATATCATCTCGCTGCAAAAGCAGGGAAGGCTGTTTATCTAATAATTTTGTTAACTTACTAAGGTCAAGTGTAACTACTGTAGAGCTTGTGGTTCTGGGGTAGGGAGGTTGCATTTCACTAGTAATGATTATCATAATAATTAAGTAAATGATCTGATTGAGTTACTGCTTTGGGTCAGAACTTCATGGTAGCCCACATATCGATATATGGATAAGACATTCCATATGGATATATATGGATAAGACAATATGGGGAGTGTGCTCTATATGTGGGCTAGCATGAAGTTCTTGACCTGTTTTGCTTTTTATTCCAAGATTTCGCCGCACTATGGCATCATCAGGGAATGTATATTCAACTGTGCATGATATAAAAAAAATGTTGCAGGTGACACAAATAATCAGAATATATAATAAGGACAATAAGTTGTTCAATGTTGCTATGGTAACAAATAATAACATTGAAATCACTAAAGAGTGGTAGCAAGATTATTAAAGATCTAACTAGTATACCGAGTTAATAAAAGGTCTCTGAGTTTAATTCTAACATTTTGGGAAGACTGCTTAATAGATCTTTTGTTCTCTCTACCGCTCATGAGCGATTTATAATAGTTTGTTACCATTGACACATTTGGACACTCATTGTCCTTATTATATATTCTTTTAACTACTCTGCTTTTTATACCAATAGCACAATATACCGCACTGGAGTAGTTTCTTTGCATTCCCTGATAAAGCCATAGATTGAGGGAAGCTTGGAATAAATTAAGAAATACAGTATCATAAGGCATTGAAATCAAATTGTCTATTTAATCACCCAAAATGTTACTGAAGGACAACTTCAAAGTGAATGTAACTGGCTGTTATGAGCATTGGCCATTGTTCCACTTCGGACATCATCACCTTTGACCAAACTTGGCATCATCTATACTCAAGTTTTGCAGGAGGAAAAGATCTTTCCAATGATACCCAGATCAGTGAAAAACTCACAGCAAATATTTTTCTCTGACTACACTTAGCTATTCCGTGGGAATTGTCTATCCCTGTTTTTTAGACCCTGGCTGTAGGTGGGAGGATGAAGATGGGCAATCCATTTTGAACCTGGTCCTTCAAATTGACTTTGGGTATTCCTTTCTCTCCACCAGCCTTTTGCAATGTTCTTGGAACATCACTGAATGACAGATGCCGCACAGACAGTGACCTTACAGGAGGAGTCCCAGGCACACGAACAGTACAGCAGTTGATCAGTCTGTTTGACCCCCTGGGAAGCATCTTTGAAATGGCAGGTTATTGGAAACGATCATCCAACCAGTCAGAACTTCATTCAAACAGAGCTCCAAAAGCGCTAACGTTATCACTTTTACCAAGTCTTTGCCGTCTTCATGCACTACTTTCCTTCAGTTTAAACTGGTTTGACACAAAGATGCATCAGTTTTTAGCCTCCTGGTCCCTAGAGCCGTTCTTGCTACTCATGCAGTGGGACTTGTCTATTTTCCTGGAATCAGTCAAGAAGGCATTGTTCCTTGTCCAAACGTTGTGTGTTGTTCAAGATGACAGTAGTAGTTGGAACTCTCTTTCGGTGTACTATGATCGTTTACAGGAACAAAGAAACAGCTTTGAGGTTGGTAGCCAAAGAATGTTCCCTGACAGTTTTTATTTACGCTTTACACACTACTTACTGTGCAATGGGTTATTGTTTGCTTACTAAATGAGCGAATGATTTGGAATAGTCCGAGTGTTGTAATAACCTGTTGACACAATCGCAAGTGACTACATCTCATGGCGACTATGTGACAGTCACTGTAGAAATTTCTCTTTTGCAGCCAAACTACTACAAGCAAACTTTTGCATCTTGACAAAATGAGGGTGGGGGAGTTTGCTGGAAGCTGAAACACATATTAAATAATTAAAATACCAAATTCAGAAACACTGCCATTTCTGAATAGTTAGCAGTTTGGAATAGAGATCAGCAGTTTGCCTTCTCTTCAGAAACTAATGTTATCTCTCTGTTATTAGGGAATGCTAAAGAAGTCATGGGTTCTTTTCTCAAGAGATTTGACAAAAATGTCAACAGAATTCTTTCAGGAGGCTATGCCAGTGGGAAAGAGTTGGAAAAAAAGCCGCCATTCAGGTACAATGAAATATTTATTGCTAAATAATAAACTGTTGTTCACACAACTGGGCCAGGTTGTTCAAAGCCCAATTAAGCTACCCAGGATTAGTGAGAATTTTGATTTGAATTTTGTAACTTTTTAGTGAGGTTTTCTGTTTACGCTGTTCGTCCTTCAGTTTTGAGCTTGACTAAGCTCAAACTACGCAAAATGTAAGCAGTAAAAAACAGTTTTATACAAGAAAAATCAGTACTCCAGTTAACGTTTAATCCTGGGTTAGCGTTAGCCGCTTTTTGAACAAACCAGCCCTGGATTATCACTTTTCCCATAAACTATAACAACCATCAACCGCACAAGAACCAGAGGGCATTTGAAAAAAACCTTCTCACACTACAGATAAGATCTGGAATTCCCTCCCTCTCCAAATTACTTCTTTGTCAAGTTTTCCCAACTTTAAGAAAAAACTGCTGGAGTTCTTAGTAAAATAATTTCTGAAATGGCAAAGCCTCCCACTGCAGCAATATTGATGTCACTGTATTGTTATGTACGAGGTGGCCCCAACTATAAGCCTGTTGGTTTCTAGAGGTCACCTCGCCATACATATCCACTTGTAATAATTAATATATTAACTAAAAAGGCAAATAAACTGAAACTGAAACTTGAAGCTCAGCCAGTTTTTACTCTTGTCCTGCATCATATTATTTATCTGACCGTACTCGCAAAAACATGCCTGCAGCTGACTCTAAGACAGTCCAAGTGGCCAAGAGTGATCTGACCATCCCCCTGGCTAGGAGAATACCCCCCATGCATGCTGGTGACAAGAATATCTCCAGCAGGGTGCCATGTCAACACAGAACATTCAAGCAAGCTTAAACAACTGAACAAACACAGCCCATAAAAAAAATTTATTTATTTGGCACTCAAATGGCCAAGTCTAAGTGGAGGTGTCACTGCAAGACACCCTCCCCTCCCCCCTGCTTTTGACAGCTGACCCCCAGCAAGCCACCATCAGATAGCCCATTGACTGGGCCATTCAGCCAACCCAGCCTTGACGAAGCCCCCCATGGGTTTAGAGTCGCCAGCTAGGCCTGGATTCGGGCTGTGCCTGGACCCAAGCGTAAACCTGGTGGGCATGTTTTTGTGAATACAGTCAGATATATGATCAATAAATGATTTACAGTGGCACCCTGCTATAACAAACCCCGCTATAACGAAGACCCCATTATAACAAACAACACTTGAAAGCCCGACAGAATTACAATAAAATATATGGAAAAAAACCTTGCTATAATGAACCCCGCTATAATGAAATCCCCGCTAAAGCGAATTGATTTTGACGGTCTCAATGCACAATTTACCCTGCTATAACGGATATTTTGTCCTGTCGCTCGCAGTCAGTAAAAACGACATGATGATACATATGGTTGATAAGCCAAACACGACTCTTATTGGTCAAGGTAGGGAAATTTTGACCTTCAAAGGTTTGCTTTATTTAAATGTAGCTGTTCACGCGCAAGCCTGTTGACTGTTCTGCGTGGTGTATATCCCATTGTTTAGTTTGGTTCAGCTTGGTTACCCCGCTATAATGAATATTTTTGTTGTTAAACAGATAATTCGTTTTAACGGGGTCTTCACTATAACGAAGACCCCCGCTATGACATACATTTTTTTCAGTACCCTGACACTTTGTTATAGCGGGGTTCCACTGTATTATAATCTGATGGCATAGAGAACAATTTTATTTTCAGACCACAATGTGTAATCCCAAGCAGACAAACTAGTACCATCTTGCCGGATTCGGCATCGGACTACAGTTCAAAATTTGGTTCATTTTGCCGGCTCATGGTGTAATTAGTGTCTTATTTTTGCTTCAGATACGGTCCAAGGGAATATTTAATCATCAATCTCTTGGTGTGTTCTTGCTTATTGTTACAGGAGTACCTCACCAACATAACTCTTATGCAGAACATGCAGTGTTTCAGCTTTTGGAGCCAGTGGTGGACAGCTCACAGGGATTACCAGAAGACAGTCAACTGAATGTCCTGACCCTTGTCATAGACACTATGATGGAGGCATGGAGTGACTGGATTCTTAAGCAAGAAATTGTTTTTAGGTAAAAGTGCAGTCAAGCTGAAACCTCTCCTCAGTGGACTCCTGAAATAAAACACAGTTCTCTCCTTATAAGACACATCACCTAGCAGAAACCTTACCTAATTAAGAGGGCACCTCCAGTATACTTACACCTCTTCCAAGTGGCCACCTCCTATAGGCAGACACCTCCCTTTAGTGGACTCATGCTGTAAGTAGACAACTTCCAGGTGGACACATCTGTAAGGAATCACCTTTCCTAAGGGAAAACTCCTCCAAATGGACACCTTCTGGATGTTGGCCAGCACCACCTATAAGTGGACACCTCCTTTAAGCAGACACTAGTCCTAAGTGGACACTTTCTGTTAGCAGACACTGATCCTAAAGTTGACACCTTCTGTAAGCAGACACTGGTCCCAAGTGGACACCTTATGTAAGCAGACACTGGTCCTAACTGGACAACTTCTGGAAGCAAACACTGGTCCTAAGTGGACACCTTCTGTAAGCAGACACTGGTCCTAAGTGGACACCTTCTGTAAGCAGACACTGATCCTAAGTTGACACCTTCTATAAGCAGACACTGGTCCTAAGTGGACACCTTCTGTAACCAGACACTGGTCCTAAGTGACACCTTCTATAAGCAGATACCTCCATTAGTAGACACCTCCTGTTAACAGAGACCTCTACAAAGAAGACACCTTCTTTAAGGAAATACCTCTGATCTTTTAATTGAGCACCTCCTATTACCAAACGTTTTCCCTAAGTGGAAACCTTATGTAAGCAGATATTTCAGCTGGGTTTTAAATTATTTTGTATTTTCAGACACATCATCCAGGTGGGCATTTCCTATACACACACATCTCCTGGATAAAATTTATTAGCATTTTATGGTCCATTTGTGGTGCACTGAATCAGTATTATTTGTTTCAGTAATAGCCCTTTTCATGGTTAACCCTGCTCATTTGCATTACAATGAAATCTGGCGTGTATGTGAGGCAATTTCGGGCTATTTTGTAGTTTTAGCCCGAAATTGCCTCACATCCACGCTGGATTACATTGTAATGCAAATGAGAAAAACTAACCGTGAAAAGGGCTATTGCTCAATCATTCAATTATTATAATTATGCAGTCAGTTATTCATTGAATGTTACCCTTGTCAATGGTCTTTCATGAAGTAACCCAAACTTTTTGTCCTTCCACAGTTTTTATGGTGCCCAACAGCTTAGTTTAGACTTTGGTTACATCAAAGTTTGGCTTGCAGCTGAATCAAATAAACTGTCACCTGAGATCCAATCACACCTCTTGAACTTGGATGTGTTTCGGCATCTCGATGGTGCTGTTCGTCTGCTGATGTTGCAGCCAAGAAAAAAGAAGCAGACTCCAGATGATTATGATGACGAGCTGGAATCAAATGTCAGCACAATGAGCAGCAGCTCTGTATTGTCATCATTATCAGGTGTGGATATTGATGGATATGACATTGACGTTTTGAATGACAAGACAATTCCCAACAGACAAAAGTGGCTGGATCTACGTCTGCGAGGAGGGAAATCAAAGAAAGGCTTACTGCCATTCTGCTTGAAAGTGCAAGAAATGAAGTGATGCTCTAGGGATATTTATTGTGACTAATTTTATCCTTGTCCAAATCAGTTTATAAATTTTAACATAATAATCACTAGTTTGTAATGCATAAGGCACTGAGATTAACTACAATTTTTAGGCAGTTTCTTTTGGGAGATAAGCCACATGGACAAAATTTTTCCAACATGAAACATGCACAGGTTTTCATGGTTCTCCACTCAGCTCATACGTAGCTGTGGTCAGCAAATTGTTTTGCAAAGAATCATTCTTTTGTTGTACAGGTCATTTTGAACTTTCTTTGTGAAGTGGAATTATTTATTCTGAAGATTGTTATAGTTTTTGTCCTAACTTATTTTCCATGCACTTACTGCTTTGGAGTTGAGGCCAATATAAATGCAGTTTGTTTTACATACCAGTAATATATTTCTTGTTGGTATTTAACTTATTTGTTGTATATAAATCATCATCATGAAATGAAGTTTATTAAGCAATGTTTAATGTTTTGGTTGCATTATGGACAGCAAGAAAGGCCAAAAATTAGACATCACTAAATAATATTGAATTTATTAATTATTTAGTACCCAGGGAGAGGTGAACTGGACAGTATTATTGTTATAGTCAACTGATAAATTATGTTCGTTGCTAAGAATTATCACAAAGTGTGATTTAAGACATTGCTGCTTGTAGGACGCCAGTGTTAGATGCAAAGAGAGCTGTGACATTCCTTTCAGTTAGTGCTGATGCCAACTACAAGCACCAGCCATTTCCAAAGTGATGTTACTTACAATCTTTGGCACTATGAATTGAAGCAATTGTCAGAGGAAATAGGAAGATTCTAATAAAACTACTGTCAAATTCAGAAGTTCTAACAGGAACACTGCCAACTTGTTCTGTTGATTATGGTAGCTGCATCAGCTGCAGCCTCAGCCCACACATCAGCAGTATTATTTCGAAAAATGATTGATGGCATAGTTTTGGTGGTGCTTCAATACAACACCAATGCCACTAGGTAATATATTTTTCAGTATGTCCCATGATGTTGAAAGAAAGTTCTATCACAGTAAATATTCAAGTACGAGACTTGTGGAATACTCAGTGTTGTCATTGTTTTAAATTTAGACCTGTTTACGTGCAGTTATTTCCTTCAATTATTGTGACATAATTAGCAACGTTTGACAAAACAAATGCACCAATCAAGTTTTAAACAATGTTACCTGGCATGTACACTTTTGGAGGAATTAGCCACCTCCCAGATTTGCAGAGGAATACATCAATACAGGTCAGTTGTACTACTTTTGTTGTAAACTACTATGCAAGTCTAGCTACAGACAATCAATAATAAAGTTTTTAAAATGTAATATTAAGAATTATTAATAATTATATTGTACAAGAGCTGTCGAATTACAAATTATTAAATTGAAATTACTGAACATTTGGTTTAATGTGAGATTTTCTATCACTGATCCCCACTATATGCCTGCAATTATAATTTGGTATGGTGCGCAATTAGCATGAAATTACTTGTGTAAGCAGGAATTGTAGTTACTGGCAACACTGACAGCTTGGCGTACTGTCAGCAAATTTAATAATACTATTCTGGTCTGTTTTGTGACCTTTTGTTCTACAAAATCAGTCTACAGGACATAAATTATGATTATCAACATCATCATTTGTATTATCATATATAATACTAAAGAGGTTTTGAAAATGCTTTCATGTAGTTTCACCCTCATTTGGGGAAATTTAAGTGATACTTTGGTATGTGTTAGTTAGTGCAGTTTTGGGGTGTCCTAAAGTGTAATGGAGAAAACAGTGGCAAGCTCTTGGGTCAATTAAATTGTTGCTTGGCTTTTTTTATTAGCTATATTTTTCTGTGGGCATTGGTTTAATATTGCCATTTCAACCATTTCAGGGTTTCCACAGATCAGGAAATGGTCGGGGGGGGGGGGGGGGGGATCTTCAGTGTCTGGGAAAGTTGATATGTTGAAGCAAAGTCAGGCTCATCCTTGGTGTAAGAACCTGTAACACTCACCAGTGATGCAAAACAAAGAAAACAAAGTCAACATCATAGACCCTAATCCTAGCAATAGCTATAAAACAAAGAAAAACGTCACAGGGTTTTAACCCAAGGTAAACCCGAAAGTCAAGGAAAATCAAAATCATAACACAGACGGCTGGAAGAAACATTCTAGGTCCTTGTGATCTTAAAGATGTTTTCCTTTTTTTATGATGAAGGCTAATTTGTTGAAAACGTTATCAGTCTTAGCAAACATGTGGAAACCTATCTGACAACCCTGACTTTGTTGAATGTCATGCACAAAACCTTCACATTTTATCACTCTATGAGAAGAAAATCCCTGTGATAGCTATTTGGCTAAATGTAATTTAGGCAAAGTTTAACACGAAACAAGATTCCTGGCCAGCAGTCTCCCTCAGAGCGAGTTTGGAGTGGTGGAGGGGGGGGGGGGGGGGGGATTTCTACAGGGGTGCCTGGATTTTACAGTTCAGCTTCTGATGTCAAATTTGTCCATGTTTTTTGCTGCTGGACAGTTCTCTTCTAGTTTTCCTCTTAACTCACCCATCCCCTTTTGGCTTGAAGGTAAGAATGTGGTAAGTACTCTGTTTCCACTATTTTACAGTGTGACAGTGCCTGGTGGTTGATGCTCACAGGCTTGCCATGGCATACCCTACCCACTTGGGTTTTGTTTTCTCTCTCCCGCTCCATAATCCTTTCAGGTGCCATTCCCCAAACTGTTTGAATGAATGTTATTTTTGCAAGAAATGGCAGGTTATAACCGTGTTTACTTTCATATCAACACACAGCAATGGTATTAACCACATGCTCTCTGGGATGTTTCTAAATTTTATTTCTGGATAAAAAACCACTACAATTAAATAGTTTTCTCTGGTTAACAATGAATGTATGCAGAGCCAGCTACTATTACATACCCCAACCCAAAGCAAGGCCACAACATAGTTTTGATTGATAAAGAATGGAACTCCGTGTATCTTGCAACTGAATAAAATTTCATTTAATCTTGACAATTTTTCACTTGATCTCTTTGGTACTGAAGCAGTACAACATATCGTGCCAAGAGGCAAAACAAATCCATATGCAAACAATGTATGCAGCACAGAATTTACAGTTTTGATGGAAAACTATTATATACACACTCGCATAAAAAAACAGGAATTATTATTTTACAGTGAACCTCACTTCAATGTGGCTGCTGTCATTGGTATTGCTAAGCTGGGAGTCCCGCAATCAAGGCATGTTTTGGCTTCTTGAGATCAGAGGTGAATGACTGACAGAACTATTACATCAAATGCTGCATGGGTTTGCTTAAAGAAAATCTTTATAAGTATGGTTGAAAACATGTTTCATTACTACAGTGTTGTGGCCTTTCTTTGGTTTACCATTCTAAGCAATATCTAATGCACTCCAAAGTCCCGTGCACGAGTCTCCTATCTGGCAATTAAATTAATCACACTGAATTACTTCAAAATGGATAAAACTTGGTCCAAAAGCCTTCACAAAACAGTCAAATACAATTTTTACAATAATTATTTCACATAAATCTCAAAGGTTACTGGTGATTACTTTTACAGTTACACAGTAACCAAGGGCATAATATAATATCTTACAAACAGTAAAAATCTTCTCACTAGTCAGTTGTGTTATGCATGCTCTAAGCTACTGAATTTTGATCGATTGACAACATGAACCGTTTATTTTCTGATTTGAAATGGTAAAATCAACTATTTGTGGCAATATTAAAAGTCTTATCTTTGTGGGTTATGAACATTTGTGTATATATACTCAAATTATCTATAAATTTTGTCTTTTTGTTAACTACTTCTGCCAAATTATTTTTGATAAATAGCCTTCTACTAATATACTTAGCAATTAATAGTCCTTAAGATTTCATTTCTTAATATCATCCCCTTTACAAATACAACTACTAATGGTGTACCAGCTCGGTGGACAATGCGACAAGCTTGATGGTACAGACCTTCCAAATGAGGTCAACAAAAATGCTTTCTGAACATCGTGCGTTTTCTTATCAAATCACCAGTAATTTGCTAAGAAATAACTTTGCCAATTTATTACTATAAAACAAGGACCTCAAATAACCAGTCTTATTTCATAACAATCTGGTCAATGCTATGTCTAAGCATGAACTACCGGTAACTAATTTGTTCGCCTTGATTTCTTGGTGATGATTACTGCAATCAGAATGTAAACGTTCACCTGATTTTTTCTCAATGCCTTCAGGTAAGAAAGTTAAATGTTGCCATCATTACTTGATAGTCACTGTCCAAGCTCCTTTTTATAACAAAACGACTGCCTGCTAAATTATACAGCAACTAATGACTAAAAATGTAGGAATGTTAAGAATTGATCTAGAAAGCAAGTTACAATGATGATACTGTTTCCAAAGTTTTGTGACATCACAAAAGTGCAATAATATTTCATGGTGTAATAAAAGCCTTTTTTTTTGCTCTAAACTTGACCTCAGCCTCAAATACTGAATTACTGCAAACAAACATCACAATAACTGGTACCTTATCCCAAATAAGGATCGTCAAGATAGGCCGGTAAACACACTACTATAAACAATATTTAAATACCACAATTGGCTCTGCACAAATCTATTGAACAGAGCACCATTTTAAAATTGATAACAGACACACAAGATTAAAACGTGCTGTTCTCAAAAGATGAATGTGTTGTTATGCGATAAATACACTGCTGAATTTGGGATAAAGAGAACATTTTTACCTTCGGCAACACACACGCAGTTTTTAAATGTTTACGTTTTTCTTTGGAGTAATAATTTGTTTATCTGTAGGGTGAATGAGAAAACTGTAACATACACATGGAAAAAATAATTCACTAAGAAGTGATTGTCAATTTGTGAAATTTTGAGGAAGATGCTTTATTTTGGGGGAAACGTTACAAGGTAGGCAGGCATGAAAAAAATGTTTTGGGTTTTAGTCCTGTTACAGTTGTGAATGACACACAAAATCCATTGTCGCATGACAATGGAAGTGACTGTTCAAATACAAGTGAAGACCTCTAATCCCATGCAGTTCCGAACTCACTCAAATCAGGCAAAAATTTCCACTACCGCGCAGAGCTGAATTTTGCAAGATCAACACCACACAAATAACATTGACTCAAGCTTCTGTATAAAAAACCTTCTGTCACTTGTCTTTTAACAAAAAATATGAACAACTGTTTTTATCAGAACAAAAGAAAAAAAAACAGATCACCAGCATTTCTTAGTATGTTCTGCCCAATGTCCCTCACACAATCAATGAGTCACAAAAAATTCAGGAATTTAAAGATCACAGCTTTAAATACAGTTTTTATTCAAATTCTAAATAAAGGAGAAATTATTGCAGCACGTAAACTGGATTTAAATACCTAGCAACAACTTTGTTACCTTAAACATTTCAAAACACAGTATCTAAGATTTTTAATTTTCATATCTGTTCGAGAATTTAATTGCAAGTGAAGTGAAACACTCACTAAACTTTTTGTCAAACTCAAGTTAAATAATTGTTACACAGTTTTGCTTTGAAGTGCACATAGAGTCTTGTCAAATCAAACAATGCAACCCATTCAAATGTTCCAAGGAACAATGCCTTGGGAAACCATTCAAGCACTTTTGTCTTTGAAATGGTTTTCTAAGAATCGCACGACAATAGATTGTTTTAACCACGCATTTTCCTAATATCTTTGATCCCCTGACAAATATTCCTACTGCAATAAAATAAATACTTAACAGCAATTGCGGTCTTCGTCCCGAACAATAAATACGCAAAACCGACAAAGCCTGATCAATGTTTGTGCGTTAAAACTGCGTACACAGAGAAACGACCCTCATGTGATTCGAACGTTTGATCGCTCCAGGAAAGTCGGCATTCGAACTTGCTCGAATTGTAAGACACACCTTGCGTTCGGAAGGCGTGTAAATCGCAGGCATAATTAGAATAGTCCGCTGGAAAACTTCAGCGAGCGCTCAACATTCTGGAAAGCGAAACAAACCTGACACAATTGCTAATCTCTCATATAATTAAAAATCTTTTGAATTGAAGTCTACCGCGCTGAAACAAGAACAATAGAAATACCGCGAAAACATTCTTGTACAAAAGCTCGGTACAAAAGAAGAAGCGATGACGTGTGAAGAACACTGGGCAAAAACATAATAAACTCATTTTGTAAAGACAATCGTTAGTGACCGAAAATTGCAGCCCTTTTATGTAACTGTACAACATCTGGGTACACAATACAACACACAAACACGTGCACTGAATTTCCAATAGGGGGACAAGAAAGAAAAACAATCACAAATATACGAATCGAGTGTGCTGCTGTGCTTGGAAGAGGTCGTTCGAAGAATACGTTGTTACAAACTTCTAAGAGTAAATAAATAAACAAAACCTATAACGCGAGTCGAGTTCTATGGCCTACCGGAATATTGCAAAGCAAAGAGTAATCCTTGGTTAAATACGACACCCTTCAGCTGTTTTAACTTCAATACTTTGTGGATGATCCGTAGATGGCGCCTCAACTTGGTTTTCATCTTCGCTTCTCGAAGCTGGAACAGCGAGAACAGAGTTTCCTTCCATCACATGTTGATTTTCCGTGCTTTTAGGCTGAACAGCATCTGTATTGGACGCTACTAGTCCGGCGGCCGAAACAGTCGCGAAATTACCGTTCAGTGGCGCAGCTATCGGAGCGGGAATGTTTATGGTTGTTAGAGCGCTATTTTCCGTACCTTTGTCTGTAGCCATGTTGTTTGTATTTTCCGTGGCGTTAACCAGATTACCGCTCGATACGATAATCGGAGCACCAGCGTACTGCGCTAACGGGATAGCATAACTGGGAGTAGCAAATGTTGTTGCCACAGTGGTTCTAACCGCTTGCACGGCAGATACAGAAGCAGTTGGTTGGATCGATGTTGGATTCGTTACTGCAGCAGTTGTAACGAACGTTGGTCGTAAAATCATACTTCCTCCAGGTATAGGAGTCGTTGGTACGTATCCGACACTGCCGATGGGGGCGTAAGTAACGGCCCCACCGGTATTAACCGCCTGAACTGACTGTATTCCTTGGGGAAAAACCTGAGCCACTTGAGAATTTTGTGTTAAAACTGTGGTTGAAAATGTGCCGTTTTGAGCCGCGATTGTTGCTGTCCCATTCATTGCTATCGGGGTCTGCGTCTGTCCACCAGCCCACCCGGGTGTCACAGCAACTCTCGTTTGAACATACGGACGTTTCATCGGTTTTTGCTTTCTCCTCGGCCGATATTTATAATCAGGGAATTCCTCCTTGTGTCTTTTGTCCAACCTAGCCGCCTCGTCTACGTATGGTTGTTTCTCGGCGGCAGGAAGCATTCGCCAAAGTTTTCCCAACATTTTGCTTAATTCGGCGTTGTGCACATGAGGGTATTGCTCGGCGAGTTTTCTCCTGGCCGATTGCGCCCAAACCATGAACGAATTCATCGGCCGCTTAACGTGATTTTCCTTTTTCGGTAGCTGAACTTCCGAATACGGACCTGGCATAATTTGTGTCTTCATTGGCAGACCAGCAAGCTTAAAAGTGGCAGCATCGATTTGCGGACATTCTGCTACAACAGTGTTTTCAGTAGCTGTGTTTTCTGTTACGGTTGTCGTCGCATGGATGGTGTTGGCGTCGACATAATTCGGCGCTGTCGTCGTTATTTTCCAGTTAAAGTTCTGATCACTCGTTTTGATCTGTTCAACCTTTTCTATTTTCACTTCACCGAGCTCGGCTCCGTTTGGGATCGCGTTATTGATTCCACTCGCAACCGTAGCCATTGTTGAGTTGATCACAACTAATATCACTGGCAGAGAAATGACATTTCTTGTAATCACGTGATGGAAAGGAAACACGTGACAAAGCGGAAAACGCGCGAGTTCTATAAAATACCGAGCTCGAATTTCGGGTGAAAATCTTTAAGTCCGAGCCTTCTTGGTGGTCCAAAGGTGAATTTTCAACACTAGAGTGGAAACAAATGATGGAAATTCAAGCCGTCTTTGAACAATGCCGAATGGAACAATATCTGTTTTCGTTTGGGCTATTCAGCGTGTGGGGCGCTTTGTTCCACCGGGAGCCAATAGAATGCCAGGAATTGAAAGAACGCCGAAAGGCGGAAGATGGCGGAAGTTCCTGACAAAGCTTTCGACCACCGACCATTGTTCTCACAGACAAGTGAGACACATTTGATCTCAATTATGCAGTCCGGTTGTCAGGGAAAATAATTGAACAAAAGTCTATTGTAATTAAAAATTCTCTGATTGGTGGATTTCGGACAAAGAACGTCATCAAAAAATATTGCTTTCAGCGTTGCGTGAAAGCGAAATCCTAAATTACACCATTTTAATACCAATATCACCAAAAGGAAAAAAAGCCCCTCTCATTACTCCGTGGCTCGCTCCACATAGCTTTTAAAGTCACAAATTCTTGTCCGAAATTTAACGAAAAACGAAAAACAAAATCGACGTCATTTCTTTGGTGGAAATTATGTTAATAATGGAGCATGTTCTTGTCTACTTGGCAGATGTTTTTTAACCACGATCAAATAAGAGCAGATGACAGTTCGCTTGCTAATGAGCGAAAATTTTACCACCCCGACTCACGAAAATTGGGTAATGGCTTATAAGCTTGTAAATTTTCCTGATACAGTGATATCGGATGTAGGTTTGGAACATTTCCATGGTTCTTGCAACGCTTGATCGAAATTGTTGGAAATAAGTCTATATTTTTCTGGTGATGTTTTCAATCTTGTATCCTGCCTTGCGCTATGGGATACCATCCGCTTTTGTAACACTAGACAACAGAACGCAAATTTGCAATTCGTTGTTGTTCCCGTTATAAAAACAGCTGAATTTGAACGCTGGGCGTAAGTTTAGATCTGTTATACCATGGTTATACTGTGACTGCTGTTGTAATTAACCGGTACTCTTTGTCATGTCCGGCAATTTCCTCTTGTTTCTTTTGTTTTCATTTCCTTCCTCAGGACTTATTTTTCGTGGTTTCCCCATTAAATATCAAAGCAGATCAAAGTGGTTTCGTTTGGTAAAGAAGTGCTAACGATGCAAAGTGACATTCAGTCGCTGCGATTTAATAACACCAACTTTCATCACACATTTAGTGGGATTTACAACCCAAAGGCGCGATTAAAAATGCTGGGGTGTAATTAAAGATTGCGCCACAATTATCAGTTTCGGCTGGGCCTATATGACCCTACATATGTGTACATCGGACACAAATAACTTGGGATGAGTGTATACACCTCTAGGTGTCTGCTTGAGACAGAATTCACATCCGTCAAATTAATTTATTAATATTCAAGTGCAGTTTTTAAATTCAGTTTTGATAACAGATTTGAATCGTGGGCGAATGTACATGGTGTCTTTTTATCGCTCGTTTCTTTTGTTTGATCTATTGAATATAATAAATCTTTAAGCGACATCCAAATACTCGAGGGCGTGCATATGTCGATTACGCCGTCACTTTGAGGAGTTAAAAACGACTGCGAAATTAATTAACACATACTATTAATTCGAAACCTGTTCAACCACACTAGTGAATCAACGCATCAAAATTTATAGCTAACGGCGTACCTTACTGAAAAATTTAAAAAAACATAAACAAACCCGAAATTTAAACGTGCGTCTATTAAATTTCCCCGATGGTCAACAGATACCCCATATAATTTATTTGTGATCATGAAAAACAAAACATCACCAGCTTGCTACACTGACTTTGACAGTTTATGGACGTTTGAAAAAGGTTTGACTTCATTTGTTAGGAAAATGGTCGTACTGTGAGAGGAGTGCATGCAAGGCATGCGCGTTGCGAGTTTCATCGCGCGTGACTGACTCGTGTCTCGTGCCAAGCCACCTGCCACCAGTTTGTTCATGAAGTCGACCTGACAACGACCACTATATGAAATGTTAAAACTACCTCTACATAGCTCTTTCTTTTTACACCTTCAGAGTAACAATTCTAAACACCCAAGTTGTTTCATGATCTGGGAAGGCTATTCTTTTGGCAATATATTTAAAAAGCTGTGCTTTTCCTTAAAAATGACATCATATTACGTAAGTATTGTCTGTCATAACAGGTTATGAAGTTTCTTTTATCAGTTTTGCTGAATTTTTACAAAAAAATCCCAAAGCTTTTGTATTAAAATAAGAATTATTAGACTTGAATTTTTTGAACAGCTTCCTCAAACAAATTCCAAAATGACTGCCATATCCCAGTTGGTGGCGGAATCTCTTCTACTTCTTCATTTGAACGTGGTGACAACCACAGATTCATCGAGTCTTATTTTCCGGATTTTTCAGAATCTTCTGCCACGAACGTGTTAACGGATTTCAAAATCGCCGCGGGGCTGAGATTTTAAAAGTATCTCTCCTATCTGCTATGTAAAGTAAATGTTGTTCGTGCATCTGAGCTCATCTGCATAACACCAGCAGTAGTGGTTGGTGGGGACATACCCCTACCCGCCCTCGCCTCCTCCTCCGCTCGACTTTCTCTCCAGAGAATTCCATGTAGTACATCAAATTGGC
>JAHPZR010039786.1:30000-35898 GCA_019787425.1 Platygyra sinensis | reverse complement strand
TGTACGGACTATTATTATATTAACTATCCACAAGCTGAGAAACTTCCGACTTTTTCACCGCAATGCAGTTAGATGCCTTTTCGACCAATCGTTTCTTCGGCTGTTCAACTGTTGGATCACTGGATTTCTTTCACGGCATAGATGTCGCTTTTTAACTTTCGATACATCCGTTGCTTTAGCCCTTTGTCACCTTTCTTAGGCCAATCGTGCAGTGATTTCTCTCCAGTTAAGATGCCGTATAGTGCATCGTAGGCGTCATCTCCCAAAGGCAGATATTTTCTTTGAGGCTAAAGGTTGGGAAAGTTTAGTCTGTAAAATTTGCAATTTATTTTTTCTAGTAAAAAAATTCACCCTACTAGGACAATTGACGAACATTTACAGAATCGTAAAAACTCTTATTCTTTGGCCATTTCAGCTTTAACAGAAATAATACACAAACTGCGGTTACAAACATGACAAAACAACGCATGTTGTAAAAAACTTTGATTAATGACTTAACGTTTCGTATGCCTCAACATACATCCTCAGAAGTGACGGTTGGATAATACAACAAGATATTTAAATGCTTAAGAGAAAGACTGGAACCTAATTAAGACAATAGTGAAAAAAAAAAACTGATAATATACAGACCAATTAAAGTCTGCTGGACAATATATAAAAGGCTAGTAAAGTAAAAGTTTCTCGCTGCCCACATTTTCGTTTAAAGAAGGTTTTAAATCCTTAATCAATAATGATTCTTTAATTCTACAATGAATATCAGAACGCCCGGTTGCTAAAATTTCAAAATGGTCCCACTTGATATTGTGTCCTGTTGAGGTAATGTGATCCGCTATGGCTGATGTTTGACAACTCTTCGTGAGTGCTTTAAAATGTTCAGTTTTTCTGTCGTGTAAACGACGCTTCGTTTTACCTATGTAAAAGTCATCACAGTCCCAGCAGCTAGCCTTGTAAACAACCTTAGACTTGAGAGAGCGGTTAAGCCTGTCCTTGTAGGGGAATAAAGACTTAATGCGGTGAGTGTTACGAAAAATTATTTTTAGGTTAATACAACCATAGAACTTGTAGATACAAGATTTAAGTTGTTTTGTTATTATTTTACTCTGAAGACCCAGGTAAGGTAAAACGATGTAAACATCTCGTTTGGGTACCGTAGTGATAGGATCTTTAGGTTTGTTTCGGTTTCTTGCCACTACATCGTTCATGTTGTAAGTTATAACACCCCGGGGGTAGCCATTGCGTGACAAAAGATTCTTAAGATCATTAAGGGCAGATTGCAATAAAGAGGTCGAGGAACAGATGCGGAGACAGCGATAAGTGAGTGTTCGGATGAGATTAATCTTGTACTTTCGAGGTGTGAATGAGTCCCATTTAGTGTAAAGACCAGTGAAAGTTTTCTTGCGGTAAATGGATGTTGAGAAGGAGTTGTTCTCATGGCGTTTGACTGAAACATCAAGGAAAGGAATTTCGTGGTTGTTTTCAAATTCAACGGTAAATTGAATGTTGTTATGCCGGCTGTTCAGATAATGAAGAAAATTGATAGCCGTGTCTTTGTTGCGAAATAAGGTAAACGTATCATCGACGTATCTAAACCAAACAGAAGGACGATCGCTGCTATTCAAAACCCACTTCTCCTCGAAATGGCACATGAAGATATTTGTATCTACAAGTTCTATGGTTGTATTAACCTAAAAATAATTTTTCGTAACACTCACCGCATTAAGTCTTTATTCCCCTACAAGGACAGGCTTAACCGCTCTCTCAAGTCTAAGGTTGTTTACAAGGCTAGCTGCTGGGACTGTGATGACTTTTACATAGGTAAAACGAAGCGTCGTTTACACGACAGAAAAACTGAACATTTTAAAGCACTCACGAAGAGTTGTCAAACATCAGCCATAGCGGATCACATTACCTCAACAGGACACAATATCAAGTGGGACCATTTTGAAATTTTAGCAACCGGGCGTTCTGATATTCATTGTAGAATTAAAGAATCATTATTGATTAAGGATTTAAAACCTTCTTTAAACGAAAATGTAGGCAGCGAGAAACTTTTACTTTACTAGCCTTTTATATATTGTCCAGCAGACTTTAATTGGTCTGTATATTATCAGTTTTTTTTTTTTTTTCCCATTATTGTCTTAATTAGGTTCCAGTCTTTCTCTTAAGCATTTAAATATCTTGTTGTATTATCCAACCGTCACTTCTGAGGATGTATGTTGAGGCATACGAAACGTTAAGTCATTAATCAAAGTTTTTTACAACATGCGTTGTTTTGTCATGTTTGTAACCGCAGTTTGTGAACATTTACAGACTCTAAAGGATAACGATTCTTGGGCGGTTAGCTGAACTGGAACTGCAAGGTTTTACAACCCGGCGCCAATGATCTGCTGTTTAGTTTCAAAACTTTAACGCGGTTAAAGTTGCGTGACCAGACATCCCTATTTCTGGGTAACACTAAATATTGGAGCCTGTCCCGATTGCCCTGAGCACTTTTTCTGCACTTTTTCGAATTTGGAGCACTATTTTACATTTCCAGAACTCTCGAGCACTTAATTGACTTTTGAGCAGAATTTGAGCATTTTTTTCGCTTTTGGAGAAACATTTCAGCACATTTTTCAGAATTTTCCCTATGTTAAATACAATATTTTGTCTTTGAAACGTTTTTCAGTATAGGTGTCAATTCTATTACCACGATTTTGAATAATTTCACCTTGTTGTCTGACTGGCTGACTGTGGTCATGAAAATGCACGAGCTATGAGCTATGGTCCTTTTAACCGTGGGAACAATCGATTTTGATTGGTTCGTGACTTCGAAATTAGTTAAAAGTAGTAAAACTATTAAACTAGGAATATGTATAAACATCTGCTAGGAGATAATAATAATAATAATAATAATAATGATAATGATAATGATAATGATAATGATAATGATAATGATAATGATAATGATAATGATAATGATAATGATAATGATAATGATAATGATAATGATAATGATAATGATAATGATAATGATAATGATAATGATAATGATAATGATAATGATAATGATAATGATAATGATAATGATAATGATAATGATAATGATAATGATAATGATAATGATAATGATAATGATAATGATAATGATAATGATAATGATAATGATAATGATAATGATAATGATAATGATAATGATAATGATAATAATAATTATAATAATAATAATTATAATAAAAAGTAACTGCGAGAAATGTTCGTACACTATTTCTAAATTTCAAAGATTTTCTCGAAATTGACTTTTACATGAATAAAACATTGCATCGACATTGGCGCATGGGTTAAACCTCGGCAGCTGCCATATTCTAATAAGGAAAAATTTTGGCCCATTAGGGTCCAAGTTCTCGTATTAAGCGACCACCTTCCATAATTAAACGACCACTTCAAACAGGCCAACCCGATGACATGTTTGACGGTCGCTGTAAACTCGGAGCTCGGAGCTCTCGTAAGCGACCACCCACATGTAGGCTTAGGGTGTTTGACGGTCGTTGTATACTCAGGGCCATAATCGGAAAATTCGCTCGAAAGACTACCCCTCTCTCACCTCACTGACGCCACGTTGGATAAAAATGGGGTGAAATTCATTTACGACATTTATTAAGAGATTCACGCGGCGTAACGCGTGATGGTAAGGTGATCCCGCGTAAAACCGTCTTTCCCGCGAAAAGTTTTCGTGAAGTCACCTTGACGCGGAAGACACTGGTAACGAAAGAGAATCCAAACATGGCGACGGAAGGTAGCAGTTTTGGGAGGATTGTAAACTTATTTTGGTGATAATACCACGATTAATATGGAATCTATGGAAACAGTTAGCTTCTGAAGCATATTTTCCTCGTTTAGCTGGATTTGGGTGCAAGGAAAATGGCTGGAACGGCTACAGATCACTGAAATGAAGACCCTCTTTGCTGCTTGACAACTGCCAGGCAAATTCTTTTTAAGAAGTCTTTGTTATGTATTATTTTAATAGCAATTGATTTACTTCAGATGATAAATAAAATGTGTCTTTTTTTGTCAGGTTACTTGGCTGAGGAAGAGCTTGATTGATGCAGATGAACAAGTCATTAGGACAAGAAGACGAGGAAGGGTGTTTGAGACTGAAGGGATGAAGAGACAGATCGAGGCCAAAAAAAGAAAGACATGGTTCATCTTAAATAGGGAAAGTTCATGTGTACACAGAACTTAACAGTGCTAGGTGCCTTACTATTGCCACCTACATGTAGGAATTTTTTTGATTAGTTTTTGGCATCTGTTTGACAGCTTCTGATGGCTTCCAATTCAAATGGCTAATCAAACTGCAACAACTTGCTTCTGGTTTCAGATTTTTGCGGCTCAAGACTTTTGGAATTCCCACGAAGTGGCTGGTTTAAAATATAGCGAATAAATTAATTTTTATGAAAAGGTTGTCACAAAGATGTCAAAATCAAGTAATCAAAAAATTTCACTGTGCAAGGTAAGTGTTGAGTCGCTCTACATACTATGTAAGTTGACCAATCAGTGCTCTTGTCCAGAATTTCTTGCTGCAAGTTGCAGATGCGAACTAAAAGTCAAACTGGCTTGTAGAGTTGGGAACTAGAATTTCTAGCTCCTTCGCTCGGACTAAAAGGTCATGAACATATCGCGAAAGCTGTTACTGTTGGTTTTAACACTTGCTTTGGTATTTGTTTCTCGTGCCTTTGGGGTCTTTTAATGATGAGGATTTGAAATCAGATTATTTAACATGGAAATGGCATTGAAATTAATCCACTCAAGATTTTTTTGTCTTAGTTTTGGTAGCATTAAGCTATTATTGTTGTAGATCGAACTTGTTGAGAAATAGTATTGCTGTCTACAAGCTTTGAATTTTTTTTCTGTAATTTTTCAAAACAATTGTCAAAAGAAATTAAGATGAATTTGTCATGAAAATTATAATTTAATTATAGTTTACGCCAACAGAATATCTTTTCTTTATGCTTATCTAATTCATCGTTTAGTCGATGAAATTAGATGAATATAGAAATAAAATAAAAAGAGGAAAAATCCAGGAAACTTAACTCCATGCCATTCCTCGTTTTCGGCGGGGATCATTTGCGGTCCAATTTGGGGATCATTTCCGGTCTGGGGATCATTTGCGGTCGGGAATCATTTGCGGCGCTGTACAGTACTACGAAACGAAAGGAGAGGGGGCTAAAAAAATTGAGCAAACAAATGTCTCAAATCTACCGTGGCCTATCACGTCGAGTCATCCAACAGGGTCTAAATTCAATGAAGCAAAAATTTAGACCCCTTTTTCAAAATAAGGCGCCTCTCCGGCCAATGATGGCATCAAAAGTACAAGAATCGAACAAGAAAGACATCAAGTGGACTTTTTTAGCATGGTTAGCATGCCGGCTACGATAGACGGTGATACTTATAAATACATAATGTCTGTTATTGACATTTTCAGTCGAGTTCTTTTCTTACGCCCTCTTTAAACAAAAGATACTAGTGAAATGGCGGAACATCTTTTAGACATTTACATCGAACAAGGCCCTCCAGAAATTTTGCAAAGCGATCAGGGACCCGTTCCTCGAAAGTCCCGGTGACATAACGGGCCCGAAATCATATTTTGAAATCAAAGTCTCAAGAAATGTTGGGTGTGTTCTGACCTCTAACGAAGTCCATTCTGTTTCTTTAGGTAATAACTTTACTGTACAATTTTCAAACCTTTTGAAACTCCTATCTGGAATGGAAAACAAAACAGCTTAACGGGCCCGGTAATTTCCGGGAGCTTCGAGAAAGGGGCCCCAGGGTCCAGAATTTAAGGGAGTGGTAAAGACTGTGAAGCAACACAGAACATGGAAGGAAAAAATAAAGTTTGATTTTATTAACAGCAACAACGGT
>JAHPZR010039786.1:12500-25000 GCA_019787425.1 Platygyra sinensis | reverse complement strand
AGGGCTTAATGGGGACGTGCGGCCAGGCAGGGTATGTTTTTCGGGATTTTTGAATTAAACAGGGTATCGAATTTATCATTTTTTGTCTTAATCAGGGTATCGATTTATCAATTTTTGTCTTAAATGGGACATCTTTTCTTGGACGATAAACAGCAAAATTTTTACAAGCTCTTGTAAATTAATGTTGACTTCCGTTGACTTTGGCATTGATACCAGGCACATTTAATTTCCACTGATTACACAAGAAAGCCACACAATTTGTAACCACAACTTTTAATCTATGTCTTAAACAGGGTATCAAAAATCGCAATTCTGTCTTAAACAGGGTAGGAAAATCAGCGATATTTGTCTTAAACAGGGTCAGGGTAGGAGGGGCCGGGCCGCACTTCCTCACCCAGGGATATATCGAGTATCCCCCCCGGGCGTTAGGGACTGGTCAAAAAGTATTGGGGGGGTGGGCCGGAGCAGAGAGGGGGTGGGTCATCAGTTTTTGAACCCTTGGTAAGGGGTGGGTCGTTCAATTTTCAGCTGTCCATAGGGGTGGGTCATCCCGTTTTTTTTTATGGGAATTGGCACACATTTGACACAATCTACAACAAAGGTAACTCCTTTCACACAATTAAAGCAAGTGACACACTCAAACACCAACCCACGGTCTGGCATGCGTACAGCCATATTACCCAGGTAGTGGCAGCCATCGACAGCTGTTTCCGCCTTATTAGGCCTCATTAGCATTGCATAGCCAACAGGCAGAAATAGGACCAAGAGCCCTATGTAGGCTGCCCTTTACTGCTAAGTCGGGTGCAAAGCACCCCTTCATTAAAGCCCCAGCTCCACACAACACATGTGGGAGCTATTGGTTATGCGTAAGGTACTTGACAGACTGTGGGTTGGTGTTCGAGTGTGTCACTTCCTTTTATTGTTTGTTCACTCCTTTCAGGACAAAAACTTTTCAAGCTGTATTTGAAAAAGTACACTTGGCTGGTGTACAATGGAGGTGATAACTTATGTATTGTAAAATCTGTGCAAAAGTTAACGGATTGATCAAGGAGTCCCAGGGCAGAAATATCATAATACTGCACTCGGTGTGCTGGTATTCAAGAATGACCACCTTGTGTCTACATGATTAAAAATATAACACAATCACTGGTGATGTAATTTTAATCAAGATATCATGCCGAAGACCGAAGACTTGACATGATATTGGGCAAGGGTGCTGCCTAACAGGAGCCCGGCAGCCTGGGGTACCCAAGAAAGTCCTTTGGGCTCCTAAGTTATTGCAGCAGCTCCCAAAACATTACTTGTTGGGCTCCTAACTTTTTGGCTTTTGCCCTTCTGGGCTCCTTGAAATATTGTTAGGCAACAGCCTTGTATTGGGTCTACATGCTATTTGTCCCCAAGGGTACGGTTAAATGCACAAGGATCTGGGAGTTGTCTGGCCATACTACTCCCAAGACTCACTACAACTGTTTTCTAGAGGGATCACTGCTTTACATGCCTTGAGGCCTAGTGAGAAAAGTAAAAGGTCAAGTTTCCTTAGAGTTTACAGTCATGACTTTAAGCAACATTATTTTTGCATAATTTTGTATTATTGTTAAGAAATATATCTAAAATGTAAATAATAATACCACAATTCCATCCACAAAATGTGAAGTTTTTTCTGATTATGCATCCAAAAATGTCATGTCCTATGGGGATGGGGGGGTGGGTCAGGCGATTTTCAGCCTTCATCTAAGGGGTGGGTCACTCAGTTTTGTGCCAAATGGAAGGGGTGGGTCATGTGTTTTCTAACCGTCACATTTCGAAATGCTCCGGCCCACCCCCCCCCCCCCCCTGTACTTTTTGACCAGTCCCTTATTGCTGGCATGTGTTGTCTCGGTCATAATGTTAAGATATAGAGTAAAGAAAATTCCTAGTCCGTTTATGAAGGTGTAATTCATAGCATCGTGGTATGAAAGAAGTAACAAAAAGAAGCCAGCTGTAAGTCATAACTTAAGATGGTTTTAATAAATGTAATTGCTATTCACCCCAATTCCCTGTCCTCACCAGTCCCACTTCCATCCCATTCCTTATTTTTTAGTCGGGATCATTTGCGGTCCCCATCGGGGATCATTTCTGGTCCTGGGGCCCGTTTCTCGAAGCTCCCGGTAATTACCGGGCCCGTTAAGCTGTTTTGTTTTCCATTCTAGATGGGAGTTTCAAGAAGTTTGAAAACTGTACAGTAAAGTTATAAACTAAAAATAAACAAAATAGACTTCATTAAAGGTCAGATCACATCCTACTTTTCTTTAGACTTCGACTTCAAAATATGATTTCGGGCCCGTTAAGTTACCGGGTCTTTCGAGAAACGGGTCCCTGGGATCATTTGCGGACCCGTACTTACCGTGTAGAGAAAGCCGGGGTACTGTGACACGGAGTAACGCACTGGATTCGCGTCGGAATCACTACAGGGAGTCCAAGAGAAATAAAACATCAGATTTAAGGTGGACCACGGGTCAAACACGTAGGGAAACGTGAACGATTAAGAAAATGTCAAAAAAGAGCTTGAAAACTTCCCAAGACCATGACGACTGAAAATGTTTCAAGGAGGTTCGACAGACCTGTACAAAAAGCATGCCAGGAAGCTTCATGAGTTAACGCGCGTGTGCGTTACAACGGGTTAGGGTAAAACCCCGGGAGGGGAACTCCTATGTAAAATGCACGAGGGTGCTCGTCTAAGAGATGACAAGATCCTTCTTGGTGGACGTGGCTTGAATTTTTATTTCACACCTTTAAGAAATACCAACTCTAAAACAACACATTATCTCGCATCATATCTTTTGGACTCAATACCCTGAAGGGTATCGCAAAAACTGCCGCTTTGGACCTTTTGAGGATGAACACCCCAAGATGTACCAAAACAATGAAAAGGCCCTGGGAGCGAGCTAAGGTTGCCAAAACCATTTTAAACCTCCCTTTTTAGCAGTCCGCGCGCTTCTCACCCCCGGGAGTTCGCGCGGCTATTTTTTTGTCGCGGTTTTCTTTCTCGTCATGCAGGACGGAGTAAGCAAAAGTTCTCGTCCACGCGCGTCTCGCCCCCAGGAGTTCGCGCGGCCATTCTTTTTCTTCGCGCGGTTTTCCTTCGCGCCGCGCAGAACGGACTAAAGGCCGCCGCACACTAGCCGATTTTTTGTCGACCGACAAAAAATCTTCAGTTGTCGGCTAGTGTGCGATGAATTCAGACAAGTCTGCGACAAAATCGGGGCTTGTCGGGCGATACCTGACAGTGCTAATCTCAAAACGTCTTGTCGGGCCTTGTCGGCTAGTGTGCGGTGGACCAAGACAATTTGTCGGGGCTCGCGCGTACCTCAACCAATGTGGAATTGTCCTGAGAGTCACGTGAACAAGTCTCTTTTCAAACATGGCGGAGATCGACTCGACCCGAATACTAAACACAGTTAGCCGCGACAAAAAATTGGTTAGTGTGCGGCAAGCTGCTGTCCCGACAAATTTTAACCGATTTGACCCCGACAAAAAAATCTGCAGTTGTAGGAAAAAAGGGTCCGCGTGCTTCTCACCCCCAGGAGTTCGCGCGGCTATTTTTTTGTCGCGGTTTTCTTTCTCGTCATGCAGGACGGACTAAGCAAAAGTTCTCGTCCGCGCGCGTTTCGTCCCCAGGAGTTCGCGCCGCCATTTTTTCTCGCGGTTTTTTTTCGCGTCACGCAGGACGACTAAGCGAAAGAGGGACTTCTCATAGTCCAAGAGGAAAGAAAACGCTGGAGTCACCACACATTACTCATCAAAGCACATCAATCTATTATTACTATTATCACTCAATGTCATTATCTCGTATGCTTTTTAGCTTATTGTGGTCAGAATGACAGGATTTCGAAACTATGTTCCCGAAAATTCACAATTTCCACTCAAAACATTTGTAACATTTCTGATGACCATTCCAGCAAAACTGCTTGAATTGAAAACAAGACCTAAATTCACCCTCGCCTGCGAGAGGTTCCAATATACAAAAATTAAGCACGTCAAATTTATTTACCATTAATTGTTTTGATGTCACGCAAATCATCTTGTGATAGAACGTGACAATTGACTGGCTTTATTCGATTTTACCGCAAGTCTTATGTGACCGTTCAGTACACAGGAGCCTTTTCTGTGTGGCCTATTTTGCGCTTTCCTGACAACGTTCTTTTCAAGCACACTACACAGAGTTCATTCCCTTCCCTTGCCTCTTGACTGACAAGATGGAAGTTCAAAAACCCATGGGGTAAATCTTCTAAGATGTACAGTTCCACGTCCTTCTCCAGGGAGCGAAGCCTTCGGGCAAACTCGACCGAGTCATCCAGGATAGGATCCAGTGTGCAGGCCTCAGGGAAAAAAGTTCAAAAAATAAAGGACATCTGTTAGGTCATCCAAACAAGTTTTGTCTCATACTGACGGACAGAAAAACAGACAAACAGACACACAGACAGACAGCCAGACAGACAGACACACACACACACAGACACAGACAGACAGACAGACAGACAGACAGACACGCAGACGAACGGGCGGACCGGCAGACAGGAAATTTAAGGAAATTCATAAAGGCCAACGAGGCTTACCACTAAATCGATTGGAGGCAAACTCTTCAGCATGTCATCAGGAGCCAGCAATGGCGACATGTACGGGTTCTTGACAATAGGAAGGCAAACTTGGGACATAGACGTGGTCCTATCATCAAGCCCCACTTCCTCGTCCTCATCTGGCGGCGTACCGACCTCCAAATAGACTCTATCTTCAGGTGCATCAAGAGGACACAAAAGGAGCTCTCCAGAGGGGCTTTCTGCTGATTCCACTACGTTCACCACATGGCACTCCTCGATGTCCTTATGGTAGTGCACTCCTAAATGGTCCGTCTCTCTGTGGTCTGTTTGAGGGCTCGTGGATCTACTTGGTATAGTGTCTTGTGAATGTTTTCTTGACTGTGGATGGCCCGATGAAGTGAGGCTACTTTCATAGTCCTTTTCCTGATCTGAAGCAGCATGTTCTACCTGTGTTTCTGAAGAATGATGCACCACTCCATTACAGACTGGCACACTTTTCGCACAATGACAACTAACAACTACTTCGCTACTCGAGTTCGCTGCGTGTTTAACAGAAGCAGACTGAAGACTCTGCGGTGAGCTAGCACAGCTATGAAAACTCTCCGGGTCCGATTGCAAATGAGTATCCAAATAACTACTGCTTCTTGCTTTCTTGTTCTCCTTGGAGCCAACTTTAAAGAGGCGTAACAGAGAGTTCGTCTTTGTTCTTCTGCTGACAATATTCACCGGCTGACTAGTTTTGCCTGTCAGAGATTTAATGGAATTCTTGGTGCAGTCATCAAAGGGTGACTTGCCCATGCCAGAGTATGCCGCTAGACACGCACCCAGTACTCCGGTGGGTAGAAGTGGATCCATGAGGCTCAGGAGACGGGATGGCGAGGGTACCCACTGTACATTGAACGGTGCATAGGCCGCGAGGATAGAGTCTGGTATGCGGATACCATATTCAGCTGCACGCATGCTTAGTGAAACACACAAGTTACCACCTATAAAACAAGTGGGAAAAAAGTGCTTAGTGACATTGATAAATGTGAAATGTGAATGTGTAATCAATGTGAAATAAACTTCATTTCACATTGATTACTGTTTTACATCTCTGCATGTTATTCCAATTGCCGCATGTGGTTAAAAAAAACGTAAAATATTGTTATTCCAATTAAAAGCGTGCTCCTGAATATCGCAAAAATTAATACCCGGCACAATCCAAAAATTAATCCTCGCAAATACAAAATCGCCAATCCGCACGGTAATTTCCTTAAGCAACAGCTTTTTTAGCAACTAATAACTTAAAGTATGTTCTGCTATACTTGGTAATAGGGAGTCCAGGGAAACCACGACGGCAACGGTGATGGGAACGCCTCAAAACAAAACACTTAAAAAAATGAGAACAATAGCTCTGCACGTGCGTTATAATTCTTGGTACATTTCTTTGCCGTCCGCTGCACCACAACACTGTCCAGAATTACAAAATTCTGCGTTGTCCGTAGAACGCGAACCACGTCGGTAGTTTCTTTAATTCTTATTTCAAATTTATCGCTGTGTCCCAGATTCAGTTTCACGATAGTTTTGACATGACGGCAAACAGCGTGATTGATAGGTAAAATATTACTTCACTTTTTAATCGACGTTGTCCTCGCCGTCGCCGTCGTGGTTAAGTTAGGGAGTTTTAGCGATAGGGAACTTAAGCACTGACGACGGCGACGCCATGGACGACGCCTAGCAAAAAGTGGATTTATACTTTACTCTCGAATTTCGTAGGTAACTAAACCCGTTCAAAGCGCAAATAT
Source organism: Platygyra sinensis (assembly GCA_019787425.1). Taxonomy (NCBI): domain Eukaryota; kingdom Metazoa; phylum Cnidaria; class Anthozoa; order Scleractinia; family Merulinidae; genus Platygyra; species Platygyra sinensis. Next base: position 18,636 of record JAHPZR010039786.1, on the reverse strand, counting down.
GTCTAAAAACCTGCTCAAACTAAATATACAATGCCAGCGATTAATTCCGTAAGGAAATCCAAAATATTTGCCGTCGTGGCGTACGTTCTCCAAAATACGTAAAACTTGGTCATTTCACGTTGTTCTTTGGCAGAGAACGGCATCGAAATGTACAAAGAGTTAAAACGCACGTGCACAGCTATTGTTCTGCTCATTAAACCTTTTGTTTGGCGACGTCCCCGTTGCCGTTGCCGTCGTGGTTTGCTTAAGTTCCCTAATGACGACGGCGACGACGGGGCGACGCCTTGTGAAAAATGAATTTATATTTTACCTTCGAATGTCGCAACTTTGTAAATCTGTACAGGTACGCCTATCGGTCTTAAAACTTGCTCAGGCTAAACATGCACCGCCAGCGTTCAGTTCCAAAAGAAGATACGCAAAATTAACCACTGCGTTTCGCGTTTTCCAAAATACGTAGAACTTGGTCATTTCACGGTGTTGTTTCGCAGAGGACGGCAAAGAAATGTACAGAGATTCAAAACGCACGTGCATAGCTATTGTTTTGCTCATTAAACCTTTTGTCTGGTGACGCTCTCGTCGCCGTCGCGGTTTGCTAAAACTCCCTATTTTGTAAATCTGTACAGGTAAGCCTATCGGTCTTAAAACTTGCTCAGGCTAAACATGCACCGCCAGCGTTCAGTTCCAAAAGAAGATACGCAAAATTAACCACTGCGGTTCGCGTTTTCCAAAATACGTAGAACTTGGTCATTTCACGGTGTTGTTTCGCAGAGGACGGCAAAGAAATGTACAGAGATTCAAAACGCACGTGCATAGCTATTGTTTTGCTCATTAAACCTTCTGTCTGGTGACGCTCTCGTCGCCGTCGCCGTCGCCGTCGTGGTTTGCTAAAACTCCCTATTAGGGAACTTAAGGACGTTCGCGCCCAAAAACTTTCCACGTACATATTTTTTTAAAACTTTGACTGCAGGTAGAAAATGATAAGATTAGATGAAAAACGTAAAAAAAATCGGGGGTCACCGAACTCGTTTTGAAGATAAGGCGCGTCACAGATCATAGCATTTCCAGGATTTCCAGCCACTGAGGCGATTCTGCCCGGATTCATTACTATCGGAATATATTTAAGTTCAAGAATCATATCTAAGTTATGTGTGTTTAACAAAGCATATATAGGCCTATTTGATAGATCTTTGCTACATGTTCCATTAAATGAGCTAGAATTAGCCTTAAAAAATATAACTTTTAGTTACGCACACCTGTATCCATGTATCAATTCGACCCTATTTGAATAGTATATGAGAAATGATTAAAACTTCCCACGTACAGATTTTTTTTGTTTTTTAATATAACGAAAAGAATCAGAAAAGGAAGTGATCTGCCGAAAAAAAAGTGGGGGTCACCGAGCATCCAACAAAAATATTCGCACATAAAGTTAACGCAAAGGCCATTAGCTCTATATTTTGTTGAGTTTTCGACTCGGTGCGCGCGCTTGAAAATGACGTGGCAAGCGCGTAGCCAATGAATAGCGTGCGCACTAGAGATGCGCAGTATTAATGGGCCCGAACGTCCTTAAGCAAACCACGACGGCAACGGCAACGGCAACGGGGACGTCGCAAACAAAAGGTTTAATGAGCAGGCCCGGTTGTCCAACTGGCTGGATAACGCTATCCACCGGATTAATCGCTATCCAGCGGATAAATGTTGACAAAACAAGTCACGCTATCCACTGGATAGTGGTTTATCCGGTGGAAAGCGTTATCCACTTTTCGAACCGGGGCCAGATCAATAGCTGTGCACGTACGTTATAAATCTTTGTTCATTTCGTTGTCGTTCTCTGGAAAACAACAGCTTGAAATCACTCGGTTTGCGTATTTTAAACAACCCAGGCCTCGACGGCAAATATTTTGGATTTCCTTATGGAATTGATCGCTGGCATTAAATATTTAGTTTGAGCAGGTTTTTAGACAGATTTGCGCTCCCAATGGGTTTAGCTACTTACGAAATTCGAGGGTAAAATTAAAGCCCCATTTACACTGCCGAAAACTTTTGGCACGGCTCGGATGAAAAAAGTACGCGTACCAAAAAAATTGGTTCGGCACGGATAGATTTTGTCGTGTAAACTACTTTGCCCTATCCGTGCTGGACCAAACTTTCACCCGTGCTCGGACCATGTCGAGAGGTAGTCCGAGCACGGATAAAATTGGTACGCGATCCTGAAAATCTAGCCCAGCTCGGATAAGGTGTGCAGTGTAAACGATTGGCCGTGCCGAACCAACTTTTCTCTGATGAGCCTTCGCGCCTTTGGTCGAACAATTTCGTCCTGAATCTCTCTAACAATGTACTCGAACGTTGAAATCGAAACGCGGAAGTTGTCATACCATACTCTTTTTCTGTAAAAGCTGTCTCCACTATCTCCAACCATTGACCACTTCGTGTCAGTGTCCAAAACCGTCGCTTAGTAGAAGTACAAGGGAGAACTGATAAAATAATTAACAACCTGTACCTCCGCCTTTTTCTATTCCTCTATAAAGCAGTCGAGAGAAAGGTCGATTTCCGTATTCTCTGCTGGAACAACATGCGGTCTTCTTAAGAGAAGAAATCCTAAGAACTTTTCGTCCGCCATGTTAGCAGCATGCGCACTAGGCAAGAATCGAGTACGCTGGCCGAGATGTTGAGCCTTTTACCCGTACCAAAACATAATTTTACATCGTTTAGCACGGTAGAAGAAAGGACGTGTAAATGACTAATCAGTACTATATTTTTGGGTACGCGTACCACTTCTATCCGAGCCGTGCCTAAAATTTTCTGCAGTGTAAATGGGGCTTTAAATTCACTTTTTGCTAGGCGTCTTCCCAGGCGTCGCCGTCGGCAGTGCTTAAGTTCCCTATTCTCTAATAAATCTACGCACGTTGGAAAGATAACTGGGACTAACGGTTACTGCAAATGAGAAGCGAGTGAGAAAATCTCACCACAGAATTGGATGCAAATTGTTAATAAAAAAACTTAAATATTCTAAACTATCCACAGACGTCAAGATAATGGTGACAAAGATGTCGAAATTCTAACAATGATCACAATTCTAACCTGCAGAGTCTCCAGCTAAACAGAAACACTTTCCAGTAGTGCCCAGGAGGTGAAAATTGTTTAAACACCAGGCGTACACAAAGAAACACTCCTCCAAGGCACGTGGGAACGGTGCCTCGGGGGCCAGAGAGTAATCTATTGATAAGATGGGTACACCAAGCTCACACGCCCATGTGCGAAGGTACATCTGAAAAAAAGACCCGACCTGTATTATGAAGGGCTGCTCAATCACATATTATACCACAGTTTACTGATCCTATCAAAACTAGTAAGAGTTGGTACCAAGTGAAGCATTTAACAAAACTGTAAGAAGGTGCACGCTAACAGTTGTAAACATAGAGCTAGCAAGAGCTATTGAAAAGGTGCGATTTATATAGATTTCACAACGGAAGATACAAGAATGCAGAAACTGATCACCTGAAGAAAGTTGTGTCAACTTATCTAGTTTAGCAAGAAATGCATGAAGGCTGAAGAAAGGAGAAATTGTATGTTGACCAGGCGGTGCAAATCATTGTATCATATAGCGAGGGGTAAAAAAGCAATTTTCGGAAATCTTTCTTACAGAAAAAAACTAAACAATCAAAACGTAAACTGAAAACCATGGACTGGTAGATTGTCATGACGGCAAAAAAATGGTCTGATTGACGTGAAAACCAAAAACACTACTGACTCCTCTGCGTTATAAACACTCTTAGAGATTTAGAGATTTAGTACTTGACGGCAAATTATCATGATTATAAATCTCGCTCGAAAAAGTTTGGTTGAAAACTAATTTTGCGACAAGTAAACTGACACCGTTGGAAAACATACAAAATTTAGGATCGAAACTAAACAATAAACAAATGGCAAAGTTTCTTAAGAGGTTCGTAACGCTCTACTCTTTGCTGGGTTTTAAATTTTGTTAAGATCTAATGTTCGTATTCTTCATGTTATTGGTTTATTTCAAAACTGTCGCTATCCTTTGTTCTCAAGTAACGTTCTGATTGGTTAACTCTTTTCCAGATTGTTCGCTTTGAGAAATCGCACAGATACTCAAACCGATGGAATAATCTAATTGTTTTAGTATAAATCTACTAGTCGTTCAAAACTTTATCTAAATCCTCTTCAACGCCATTTCGAAAACGCCGAGAAGCGGCCGTCATTTTGTTAACAGGCGCACACTGCTGCCCTATTCACTATCTATCACAGATTGGTATCACACAACTACTGGACTAATGCAAATCCTGCAGTTTAATTGGCTACGCTACTAGAGGACTATTACTGAACTATAGTAGAGTAGAGTAGAGAAAATCGCCGTTTTTCTTTTGTTTTATTCCCAAATAAATATTCTGCCTTTCTGTCTGACTGGTTGGATGATACTAAAACAATTAGACCCTTTGCCCTCAAGGGCCACGGGTCAATATTGAATAGTCAATTCGGCTTCGCCTCATGGGCTAATGACCTGTAGCCTTCAAGGGCTGCACGTCTAATTGTTAGATAGATACTGTAGCGAGTAACGTAGCCAATCAGAGAACGGTATTCATGATAGATTGCTCGAACTGCATAACGTCATACCTCATGTGATTTCGATGATTGAGCAACAAACCCTCCACCATGCACGTGAAGTAAAAAGCCGTCACTTTTAGGTTTTGGTGATCGGCCATGATGGGTAGGATTTTGTTTGCCATCTTTGCTCTGAAGTTAAAACACAAACTGATTAGAGAAAACACAGAAAAGCCCAGGTCAAATGATCGCAACATTTCAACGCAACGCATCGCAACATTGTTCGCTAACATTAGACCATTTACAACACCCAACATGTCGCAACAGGGTGGCGACACTGGCGAAACGCATGAAACATTGTTGTGCGAATCATTATAAACAGAACTTTGATGGTGAGGCAAACAACATGCAATTAGATTAAGAAGATACTCAACAAAGCAACTTGAATAGCAAATATGTCAGTGCAACTCTTGTATTAAATTATCTTGATTTGTTTTAATTGTGTTCAATAGACTCAATTGTAGAATACGATTTAATATTGCAGTACGAAGCCTGTGAGTAAATGCTCTTAGAGCATCTAGCTTTCAAAGTTACATATCATCTCCTACCTGTCCATCCCTCCACTCATATGAGAGAAGTCGCACTTGGACTGGGGCAAGACCTGACCAGGAACAGGGGGGAGCAATACTCACAGACTCGCCATTCAACGTGAGGAGTTCAAAAGGATCAGGAGGAATATGGAATACTCTGTTCACCTTCATTGCCGAACAAACCAGCAGTGGAACATGCTAAAATGCGATAGAACAATCTAAGATAGTGCAGAGTGTGATTGATAGCTCTGGCATGGTAGTCACACTGGTCCTTATCCCTGCCTGGTTCACTCTTACACATAGTTTGTATTTTCACCTTGAAAAATCTGAACACTCAGAGAGAAACCGTGATAAGACAAAATCTTAGCAAGTGCTTGTTTCATTTGTGTATATTCATTTTGTTTTCCTTGCCAAGGTATGTACAACAAAACCCTTGTTTTCTCATGAACCCAGGGAAAATGTGCTTGTTTTTTGGCAATGCTGGAAGAAAAAAACGCTGATAAGGAGAAACGATTTTGTTTCACTCAAAACGTCAATTTTCCTTTCACCGATAAACAAAAACTCATTTAATAGACCACTTTCAATTTATAAAAATTCAGCTTGGCAGCAAGGCTTAGAGGACACAAACAAAGGACATTGAATTTTATGTTTATTCATTTCTTTTATTTGTGTCCTCTGCCGCGCTATCAAGCTGAATTTTAACATATGGAAATTGGCCTGTTTTCATATAGTCAGGGAATACCAGTTTCGTATTCTGTTTCAACCTTTGTTGTTAACAATAGAACCATAAAATTAATACATGGTACAGTTGATACCACTAAAGTATCAATAATCAATACAACTGAGGTAACAATACAACTGAGAAGCAATCCAACAAGAAGTATTGAGGGTAAACAGTGTACTTGGCCTTTAAGACTGATAAAATTAATTTGAGCTTTCAGTAGCGAACACAGAGTCTTCAGCAATATTTGTGAGCTTTCCTG
>JAHPZR010039786.1:0-7500 GCA_019787425.1 Platygyra sinensis | reverse complement strand
AATTAATTGTATCTATGACAAATTTCGGAATTTATGTCTTATGGGCACTTCTTTTGAGCGAAAGCGTCTGCAGCGTTTTTCCTGAGTTTTGAAAGCTGAATGAAACATTGTGAAGCCATAAAAGTATGCACTATTGGCGTGTGAATCACGTGGGTATCCAGTTACAAAAAGTTCAAATCAGACCCCTGTAATTGGGCACCCACGTGATCATGGGCCGATTAGGTGCCTGGGGAACCAATCATGATCGAGAACTTTGTTATAGATACGATTATCATTACAACATCACATCAATCTGTAGTGCAATCACTCAAGCTTTTAAATAATTTTATGAACCCATCGGTAGCGCCGCGTAAAGCCCTAGAAATGAAAATCTGCGCCAGGTGAGACTATAAAAAACACATGGTGGAACACGCAGACACAAACCTGAAAGTGTCAGTAAATTTAAGTGCTAATTAAACCCATGAATAACCCACTGGGCGTTAGCCCTAGTAAAGGGAATCAGGGAACCACACGAGGCAAAGAAGAAATCTTTTGACCTCGGTGGGAATCGAACCCACGACCTCCGGATTAGATCTACCGTTCGATTCCCACCGAGGTCAAAAGATTTTTTCTTTGCCTCGTGTGGTTCCCTGATTCCCTTTACTAGGGCTAACGCCCAGTGGGTTATGCAGAGGTTTAATTAGCACTTAAATTTACACTTCAGAGTTAATTCCAGCGTGTTAATTCTCTGTTCCACCATTTGTGTTCCTAGTGCTACGCGGCACAACATTCGACTGTAAATAACAGCTTGACAAAGAACGAGCTCTTATTAAAGAAATTAAGGTTATCACCGAGTAAAAGAAACAATCTGGAAGCATTTGCAAACCTCAGCGCCCCGGTGTTATAAATATTACATGTGAAGGCTACAATCTTGGACAGAATAAAATGAGAAATAAAACCACCCCTCCCCCCGAATCAATGATGAACTCGCGGTCTAACCAAAGCGCGCCATTTTTTCCATCATTGAAATGGGGGGAGGAGTGGTCTTAATTTCTCATTTATTTTGTCCAAGATTGTAGCTTCCTTTTACCACAGGTATGTGGGGTACCTCACCTACCTGGGGTCCCCCACCTCCATGTGAACAGGCCCTTGTAGTAAATGGAGGCTGACATGTGCTGTACAACTCCTGAGAAGCCATCTTCATGTTTCAAACAGATCATTCATTTGAAGCAGTTTCTTGTCAGCTAGGGTATGCAGAAGTGACTCTCTGATACTTTGCTGTGGTCTCTTGGAATACTCCTTCAAATTTTAAGAATTTGGACTTGGATTTGTGACTGCACCCCAGGCTAGATCAGGCTAAGCACTAGCCTTCGAACGCAGACATAACTCCGGCTGTAGCTTGTCTCCGCCGAAAATAACGTCTGTGAACCCGAGCGAGAGATTGAATATCGGGGAGACAAGTGATAGCCGGAAATACGTATGCCTTCGCATACATCGGCACGGATCTGGTTTCCTTATTCAGTCGTCCAGTCCAAAGTCCATACTTTAATCATGTACATGCATGTGAACGAGGCTGCAGAAAACTGAAAAATTTTACTTCTCAGTGTTGCTGAGACAGATATCGTTTATCAGCGTACGAGGAAGACCGCCAACAATGAATTATCTCTGTTTTGGTTTGACTGCGTAGCTTAGGCACGTTTTCGAAAAACATGCCACCCACTGCGGTTAGATATTTCGCATGCTTTGTTTGGTACTGTTGTCGAGACATTGTGACAACCTATGAGGGAAAAGTGATCGCTTACCTTACCGGTGTGGCGAAGTAGAGGACCAGATTCCACTCGCTATATTGGGAGGTGGACCTTTGACGGAAAAATACGTTTGACCGAATTTAGTAAGATTTGTCAAGCTGTCCCTCTTTAGTCGAAATTTCTGTAATATCAACAGCTCTCGCCTTATCGCTCCGGCAGCCGGTTTTTTTAAGATGGCCGGCCACAACAGCAAGCTCGACTTTTCCAACAAACCCCCGACTTCTAACTCGTTTTTGGACCAAAAAAGAACAAGTAGGGGAGGTGTAAAGACAAAAAACATAAACATAAAAAACATAATCCATAATTACGATGTGAAATTTGAAATTTATTATTATTATTATTATTATTATTATTATTATTATTATTATTATTATTATTATACACATGAAAAATGTACTCGATTCTGATTGGCTGAGAGCAGTGCAGTTCAATTACACATCGTAATTCTGGATTTTTCTCGTTCAATTTGAAATTAATTTGCACTTGTGAGTTTTTCAAAAAGCTGAAATTGCACTCGCGGAAGCTGCTCGTGCAATTTCAGCTTTTTGAAAAACCCACTCGTGCAAATTAATGTCAGATTGAACGAGAAAAAAACCGTATGATTACTTATAATACTATAAACGCGAAAAGACAAAAAAAAAACATATAAACATAAAAAACATAATCCATAATTACGAAGTGAAATTTGCTCTGGTGTTTCAATTTAACTGCACTGCTCTCAGCCAGTAAGAATCGAATAATTTTTTCATGTATATTTTTAACCTGGTAAAGACCATTTAGTACACAAAAGAGCACATTTCATGCAATTGGACATTATTGCCATGGTGAAACTTTTGCTCTATCAATAGTTTATTTTAAAAACAAACAAATGCGTACTTAATTTATTTTGAGTGAAAAAAGACCTCAGTTTGTGTGTGCGCAAGGTATAATCTGTTTGCTCATTCAGTTACTTTAGTTTATTTTAGTAATTGATATATTCCTCTTATCGTGCTTATTAAAATCATCTCTTTGAAGTATTTCACCACAGTAGAGTGAAAGGTATCGCAACTAATTTCAAAAGGCTCGCAATTCGAATAATAATTTGGAAAGAACTGGATTTTCTCGAAATGCTGTTGCAAGTCATTTTTGTCGTTTTTCTTGGAAGTGTCATGGCTGTAGGTAAGTTTTTAGTTACAGATATGACCTGAAACGAATCTTGCAATCGAACTTAAGGTTTTACGACTTTCATAAAAGACGGAATATTTGTATTCTCATTGGATGATATGGAAGACTGGCTTTAATTCAGAGGCTTCTAAGCCAAATCCCCAAAGAACTGAACTGTTTAATTATGCAGTTTAATTTTTCTTGTGGGCAATAAATATGGCTAAAACCTGTTAGAATTACTCCCATGAACTTCGAATTTTTCGCCGGAAGAACAAGGGTGAATTTACTCCTATAAGCGAGAAGGTCGACGAATTGACGATATCAGGGTTAATGTAGCTATACAGTCTGCGTTCGAGTCAATTGGTTCATCAGTGCAGAGTGTCTCCTGGTCACGTAGGATGAGGCATCTAGCTAGAGGTATTTCTACTCCCCCTTGGGTGGGATGCTTTTATATGGCTTGATTACCTCCAGCATATTACATTAGATCTTATATAGGTACTGTCTAGTAAAGTGTCTTACCTAAGAGGCATTATACACAGCTTACGACGCAGGCCAGTGCTTGGTCGGTCCAGAGTCCTGTGCTGCGCACTAATCATTAGGCTGCCGTAACTCCGACGACTGAATAGAATTAGGGTTGTAGCAATAGTCGATCTTTTATACACACCTTATGTTCTCTTTCAAAGAAAATAAAAGTCACTGATGTTTATTCTATGAGGGGTTTTTTTGCGAGGTAAGCAAATTATGGTTTCACCTGAGTTACTCCGTCAAATTAAAACAAGTAAAATTCATCTCTTGGTTTGAAAGATCAATTCTTCAACGAAAATAAAACTAACGTGAGAAAATTAGCGAGGTGAAATAGGTATTGAGTTAATTGTAATTAAAGCGTAGTCTAGTTTTAACAGATCATTTGCTTTTCGTTCAGCTGGGCATTTACATACTGCACTGTTAGTTCATACAATTTAACTACCCTATAGTTAAGGACCGGGAACACAATTCCAATAGAGGCAAAAATAACACCCTGTCTAAGGATCGAAAACCTCAAAAACCCTACCCTATCTCTCAGCACACACCTAGATAGCCTATATGTGAGAATACCCCCGGGGAATGACAACATTACATCCCCATGGGTAGGGAATTTTCCGGGGTCGAATTTTATTTTACCTAACAATGCCGCCTTGCCCGCAGCTGAGCCGCAGATTTGCCTCACGAAACTCCAAACCTGTCAGAAGCGATGTGGGTGCAGCAGGCTACATTTTTTGCCCAAGCAAAAGAACGAGACGCTTCTTTCGTGACAACGGTACATAAAGCTTTTACACTTAACGAATTTCCTCGCTATCTGCTACCCAATTTAAGCACTGTTAAGGCAGAGAAGTCTGATTTCGAGTGATTCGTAACGACTGACAGAAATTGTTTTTGTAGTACATCTTGAAACGTCGCACGAAATCTCACACCGAAAAAACCCTATATGGACTATAAATGCAGATAACATAAAGTAGTTCAAAATAAATCTGTTCTTTAGTAAATATATGTCTTTGTCAAGTATCTAAGTTACTCGCTCGTTCACTCGTTAACAAATGGTTTATGGACGGCCCATACGACGATTGAATGACAACGTTGAGCAAACAAACTCACTTGTAAACCAAATGGTGGAACAGAGAATTAACTCTGAAGTGTTAATTAAAGTGCTATGTGAAACCCATGAAAGACCCACTGGGCGTCCCCGACTTTCTCTGTAAGACCTCATAGCTCAGTCGGCAGAGTAACGGTGGATCTAATCCGGAGGTAGTGGGTTCGATTCCCACCGAGGTCAAAAGAATTTTCTCTTTACCTCGCGTGGTTCCCTGATTCCCTTTACTAGGGCTAACGTCCAGTGGGTCTTTCAAGGGTCTAGTTCCGGCTTTACTAAGATGTGAGATTGGCTGAGTGCTTTAATTACTTTACGGCTTTCAAACTGCTCTAGTCATCATCATCATCATCATCATCATCATCTTCATGATCATCGTCGTCATCATTATCTGCATCATCATAATCGTCGTCATCATGATCATCGTCATCATCAACATCGTCTTCATCAACATTGTCATCATTGTCATCATTGTCATCATTGTCATCATTGTCATCATTGTCATCATTGTCATCATTGTCATCATTGTCATCATTGTCATCATTGTCATCATTGTCATCATTGTCATCATTGTCATCATTGTCATCATTGTCATCATTGTCATCAATGTCATCATCATCACCACCATCATCATCGTCGTCATCGTTGTCATCAATCATCGTAATCATGATCATCACCATCATCATCGGAGTCGTCATCATCATCGGTCTCGGAGTCGGCGACATCATAAAGTCACAATGCAAGAAGTCTCACGTTAGTTTCTTTGGTATTATTCTGCGAAAAACTCTTTTTACGGCGGGTTTTAAATACTTCGTAACACGCCTTTCGATATAATCCACTCAGAGACGCGACCAGAAGCGGGTTGATTGCGCTGTGTGAGTGACAAGCCCAAAACGATAACAAGATGGCCTCCATAGGTAGGACTTGACTGGGCCGGAAGTGCATCAAAAAATGCATGACATGTGCGGGAAGCCAACAAAATGCAAACGCAGTGACAAGTACGATGAGCATTTTGACAGTTTTTCTATTATGGGCTTCCCTATTGGGAATTGATGTCAGTGTACAACTGCCAGGAACCTTGTGACTCCATAGCTTTCGACAAACAAACGTGTATAGCGTTGCAATGAACAGCAGTGGAATGAAATAAAGGAGTATAAACACGAGACAGAAATAAATCTGGAGGGTTTTTAAATGCTCGTACTTCACCATGCAGTAACTATATCCATCCTGAAATGGCACGCTTCCGTAAACGACAAGATACGGGCTCATAAGGACGAAAGAACTGCACCAAATGAAATAATAACTTATTTTTGATCTCTTTACAAATGGGATGCGTTTGAAAGGTAACACTATGCAAAAGAAGCGCTCAATCGTGATTACCACATGTGTGAGAATCGAAGCAGCGATTGACAAAGCCAGCAAATATTGAGCGATTTTGCACGTAATATCACCGACTCTCCCAGCAATCCAGTTATTCTGTAGGTAAAGGTACATGATGCAATATGGCATAGCAAAGAAAGTTATCATCAAATCGGCAACAGCCATGTTGGCCACCAAGAGATTTGTGGTTGTCTTCAAGTGGGGTGTCTTAAAAGTGAGGTAGATCAACAGTACGTTTCCAACCAAGGATATGACAAAGATGATGACGTAGGCGAGTGTCATTCCCACCCGAAGATCCAGAGGAATTTGATTTGGGTAGAGTTCGCCTTCGTGTTCAAAAGTTCCATTAGAACCTTGAAAAGAAAACAGAGATATCACAAGTCTACATTGAATAGGACGATTATTAAGATGAGTAAATTATTTTTCTTTTACATCCTATTCAAATTTTCATTTCTCATACGCGATTGGTCGGAGTACTTAACTTTCACTTTTTGTCATACCTTCTTGGGGATAATGAGCCGGTTAGTCGGCCCGAAGCACAACTCACCATCTTCGGTCCCAGTAACTAATACGGAACTAGCTGAGATAAAACCTGGTCGTGTTAACGTGTTGAACCTAAAACTAGTGCGCTAGCTAAGGTTTAGTTTCTACTACTAATAGATTATTACATAACCATCCTCGGACTTTTCTCTTTGCATCGTAATCTTTTAAACTGTTTTCCTTCTCCTTGATATCACTCTTACCATTATGAAAATTTTCCATCTCAGCCCTTGACATTTTGTTTCCTTTCACACAAAGTGGAGCAGGACAGAAGCAAAAATGATTTCAAACCTGTTCAGTGAAGTTAAAAATAAAACAATTAAAAAGAGCATACCCTGGATCAAGAATCAGTTTAGCTTTCTTTATAATGAATTAAATTTCAAGATAACCAGTTAAAAATTAACGTATATTTGTAAGGATGACAGAATAAAGAAATTAATTTTCGAAAATCATTTCCGTAAGACACACATGTTAATTTCCAGCCTTGGTCGGTCCGCCTTGGGAAAAACTGTGCCGTGCGGTCCGAAGTTAAGACCAAGGGCACAATTTTTCCCAGTACGGATCGATGAAGACCGGAAAATGACGTCTTTTTTCTCTACAGCATTACTTTGAGAGAAAATGTTCTGTTAAATTTCAATTAAAGCCGTCCTGTTCAAATCTGGCGTTTGCGTGTGTTTGACATTTTGAGGCTGGTGCACGATATACCAAGTGAATAGCAAGTCTCGAGTTACATCACAAAGAACACAACAATGATCCTTATCCCCTACACAATAACACAATAGACTTCACTCAATAGAACGAGACAATAGTGCATATATTGACTTGGTATATCGAGCATCACCCCATTTTGGGCACAAACAGCCCACTGCAGAATTTGTAGGGCTGATATACATGTGCCACTGCGTAGGAAAATAGTGCACTTAACACGTTTGGATTTTGGCCAAAAATGTTTGTCATGTGACAAAAATTGATGTTAATGAAAAGAAACTTGTGACTTGAAATAAAAGTTGAGTAATGAGCACTAAA
>JAHPZR010039785.1:0-15000 GCA_019787425.1 Platygyra sinensis | reverse complement strand
AAAACCGATAGTTATGATGTAAGTTGAAAGAGAAAGATGTGCTACATGGCCAGGTAACGATTATTGGATTGAAACATCGATATGTTTAGACGTGACGACAAGGCATACGCAAACGTGTGGCGGTTCAGTCGAGCTTGTTCGGTCTGAGTGTAGCTGGTGCGTCATCGTTTGTCGGAAGTCTCAGCCAGGTTGGTAGAAATGTCGAAACCACTGAAAAATCACCCACTTCTGTTTTTCAAACTTTTAACCAGTTAGAACAGTACAGTTTACACCATTCAGGTTAATATATGTACAATTTAAGCAGTAAATATTGCTCTTCCACTCGCTAACTAACTGAACATTCCTTCGAATCACAAATCCATTTACTCCTTGGAATCTGAAAACTCTTTAATCCACTGGTCAAGAAAAACAGTTCTGATTGACTGCTTTTTAAGTGCAAGCATCACCTGCAAATGATGTTATTATGAAATTCTCGAAATTAAGCATAAAGTGTTTGTTGAGCATTTAGGATAATAAGTCAGTGTCTCTATAAGTTTACTTTATTTTGCTGCATTTTGTTTCTGTGTTGGTTGTTTTTCCTTGTTGTTGTGGTTGTCCGTTACTTTTCCCAATGAAGGTGGAGTTACTTTTAATTGATCATGAGCAGAAGCTTGTAAGAACTACCAAATTATCTTGAGTTGTTGCAATTTAGACTCTTTTGATCTTCGTTTTAGGTCGTTGACTTTGTGTCAGCAAACAAAAGGATCGACTGAGGACTGTTTTTTTTTTATTCATTTTCCACTTCCACTTTACATACAAGAATACAAAATGTTAGGTAAAATACGTACAGTGAAAGAAGAAATGGAAAGGGCAAAATATAGTAAACTAATTATATGCCCTTTAATTAACTACATTTGTTTTAGGATGAAAAGTAGACTAGAGAGGAAAAAGTAAACGCATAGTAAATAAAGATATAATGCTGGAATTGTCAATACTGAGCAAAATAAAACTGGTAAAGTTCTTTTTTAAATAGTTTTCTAGTTGGCTTATTGCGTATAGGTAGGGGAATATCATTCCAATAATAGCATCCTAAAATAGTTGGACAAAATTTTCTTATATTTATTCTGAAAGATTCTGGATTTAGGTGTTGTAAGGATGCACTTCGAGTAGCGTAATTATGCTGCTCAGATACTAAAGACAAGTTAAGATTCGACGACTTCTTAATAACTAGGTGATCATAAAATAGTTGACACGTATATAATTTAACTGAGGACTGTAGATCATAACTGACCATAACTCATTTGTTGGTGCCATCTTCACTAGTTCCAAACGGCAAAGGTGAGCATCCGTTTGTCAGATGTGTATGTCTGTACTGTGCTGTTTGTTTAAATGCTTTGTTGTTAGTTGTACACAATTTAACTCTAATACACGACTTTAAGCCATGTGGCTTATCTTGTGTCTTTTTTCTTCACTAGGACAACCAATATCATACAAGTCAGGGCCGTACCTAGGATTTTTTGTCTGCGGGGGCCAAACTCCACAAACCTTCACAGGGGAAAAGTAACGGACAACCACAACAACAAGGAAAAACAACCAACACAGAAACAAAATGCAGCAAAATAAAGTAAACTTATAGAGACACTGACTTATTATCCTAAATGCTCAACAAACACTTTATGCTTAATTTCGAGAATTTCATAATAACATCATTTGCAGGTGATGCTTGCACTTAAAAAGCAGTCAATCAGAACTGTTTTTCTTGACCAGTGGATTAAAGAGTTTTCAGATTCCAAGGAGTAAATGGATTTGTGATTCGAAGGAATGTTCAGTTAGTTAGCGAGTGGAAGAGCAATATTTACTGCTTAAATTGTACATATATTAACCTGAATGGTGTAAACTGTACTGTTCTAACTGGTTAAAAGTTTGAAAAACAGAAGTGGGTGATTTTTCAGTGGTTTCGACATTTCTACCAACCTGGCTGAGACTTCCGACAAACGATGACGCACCAGCTACACTCAGACCGAACAAGCTCGACTGAACCGCCACACGTTTGCGTATGCCTTGTCGTCACGTCTAACATATCGATGTTTCAATCCAATAATCGTTACCTGGCCATGTAGCACATCTTTCTCTTTCAACTTACATCATAACTATCGGTTTTACAAGATTAGGTTAGCAAACGTTTCACAATTTTTGTAGAAACGTCGACGGAACAATAATCAACGAAGATGATAGCAAATAACTGAACATGAGATGAATAATTATCAGCATCAGCACGTGCACTTTGAATAATTTGCAATGGAAATTATTGAACGAGAGTGGTTTGCACCAGGAGAAATTTAGTTGGTAGCAATAATGACCAGGAAAGATTTAAGCGAGACGATGACAACGCAAAAATGCCGAATGTGAAGTCATATTAAGATGAATATGAAATCACATTAAGATAGATCAGTTAATTTAGCAGTCAGAGTTTTACGCGTTCCAGATCGTGGGGCTAACGCGAGGGAAACAGACAGGAGATTGGAGGATGGGTAAGAAGGGTGTTTTAAAAGTATTTTTAGCAGCTAATTCTGATGTGGCTTTCTCTCTAGATATTGTAATTAAGCAAACATTTAGCAAGCAAAGAGGGCAAACACAATGGAAAATATTGATAATGAAACTGTAAAATTGATAGAGTTTTTTATGATGGTAACTTCAACCTTCATAAATAATTTAACATCTCAGACCAGATCCATTTTGGAAAACAGGTTGCTTCGCAACTCAGTTCCATCTGGAAAACTTCCTTCACACCAAATCTACTATGTCAAGAAAAACAAAAAAAAATCAAAATCAAAAATTCTCAATTAAAAATATCTTCATTTAAGTCATATTTAACTCAGTCTTATGTTCATAAGAGATTGCCAGAACATCACGGTAAATTGAAAAGTTACTATTTTTACGATAACTACAGAAATTCACGCGCGCTCATTGGCTAATTTTTATTGTCAATATGCAGACAGACTCATAAATTTAAAATCATGCGACGCGTCAGCGAGCGAGAGCGGGCAATTCGACAATTTGTTATCGAAAAAAACAAATTGATATCAGTTTTTAATGCGTCTGTCCTGTTATTGACAATGAATTTCGTCATAACATTGTCAAAGTAGTCTGCGTATCCACTCGGCTATCGCCTCGTGGATCCACAGCTACTTTGACAATGTTATGACGAAATTCATGATCAATAACAGGACACACGCATAAAAAACTGACGTCAATTTGTTAAATATAAAACATTTTGAACTGTTTCGCTCACGATAAACTTAAGCATGTTAAGTAAGCTTCTTTTCTCTTCCCTTAAGGACGTTCGCACGAAAACTGTTTACGTTGATTTTTTTTTTCTGAAAATTTTACCATTGAAAGATGACGAGTTAGTGATGTCAGAAATGTTAAAAAATGGGGGCTCACCGACTTTTGGAGAGAACATGTCCGGAAAAACACCTTAATCTGAGTAAATTAAATCGGGCTTCGTTAGCGAAGAAGACCAAAGTGGCGGCAAGTCCCAAAATATTGCAATTAGAGCTTTGAAGGGAAATGTTCTCCGCCAAATTTGGTTTAAATGAATCTATGAACCGAATAAAGTCAACTGGCGATGATCGTCAAAGAACAAGTTCGGATTTAGCGACCATAATTTCACGCGCCTTGGAGCTGCAATATGGCAGGGTTCCATGTTCTGTGGACAGAAACCTTGAATTTTTTTTAACTTTCCACATTGATTTTTTGTTCATTTTTGGAGAACGTGGAGATAATTGTAAATAAAATCTGTTTCTGAAAAGAAACGTAGGGGTCACCGAACGTCCAAGATCGTTAAATCCAAGCAAAGCTATAGCAATGGGCATCTGCCCTATCATTGTTCATTTTAGTACTTAGCGCGCGTTCGATGCATGACGTGGCGTGCGCAGTAAGGATGCGAAGAAACAATTAGCGCGAACACATGGGCATTGTCCGTAAATGAACAAAAAATCAAGTCGGAATCTGCCTCGTCCCCACTCGCCGGCGCGATAGCAAGTAAAAAAGAAAAGCCCGTGAAAGAGCCAAAATCAGAATAAATAATTTCATTTTTAAACACTTATGTCTACCCTTTTGACAAACATTGACTCAAAGTTAAATTCAGGTGTTGGAAGGCTGTCATGCAATCATCGACTTTGTCAAATCAGGAAGGAAGTTTAAGATGTAAATTCTGACGTAGGTTGTGTAAACTTCGCTGTTTCTGAGTTTCAATCTTTAAAGTAGACAGAAACCCTGGGTTGTACAATGAAGCGGCTCTTGTCGTTTGAAACATGCATGTACTTAGATCGAAAAGGGCGTTACTTTTGAAACATACTCAACGGTAAGGTAAGACCTAAAGTCATTGAACATCTTTTATGTGTGTGTGAAAACGCCAGGCGCCAGTCTAAAGTATTTGCTGAGGAAATATCTTTTGTCAACATACTTTAAAGCCATTATAAGAAAAAACATGCAGATATAAATAGAATTCGTGCTATTCGGTACTTAAAAACTGTATTTTCCAGATTGTGATAAAAATTCAAGGTGCATAGATCCATCTGATGTATGACCAAAGAAAATGCTACAACTAGATGAAATGTCATGCGGCATAAAGATAGCAAGATGTCCTATCTTGACTTATTATTTTGTAAACCGCAATTTTAATTTTTGTGTCCCCAATTGGTTGTGAAAACTAAATACATTGATACATTAATAAAGCTTTTACTTACTTACTAAGGAAATAATAAGACATGATGTCTCAAACTGCACAAATTTTGAAAATGAAAAAGAATGAAATACAAGAAAAATAATCTTAGAGAGAAAGATGAACTGTATGATGACTTCAGGAAATTAAATATGCCATAGCAATCAAAATTACACTCGTTGCAGCCATAAATTTAATTACTAGGTTGACTTCTTCGGCTAGAAGACGTCTGAGAAAGTCATATCTCAAGTTAATTCCTCACCATGCGGAACAGCGATTGGTGATTCCGTTTGGGACTTCCTTGCACTTGATTGCATAGATGACTCATCGATTGCATAGATCACATGCACATTAAAAATAGAAAGATGTCCATACTTAAATCTCAAACGGCACAAAGACGAATTTCGAAAACAGACTGAAATAGAGAGTTGCGATAAATGTTCTCTTAAAAGGAAACAAGAATAGCAGGATGATTATACTATAACAATCAAAATTCCACATATTGCAACCACATATTTAATCAACAGATTAAATTCTTCCTTGGTTAGTCATATCTCAAGTTAATTCTGCACCATACGGAACAGCGACTGATGATTCTGTTTTTGATTTGCTTTTACTTATATTAAGTTTGTTTGAGATCAAATTTACACGCTCTAGATGCAAGGTTAACTTTTTACAATCCTTTGCCGACTATGCCGTGGGACAATGAGGTATTACAAGGTGAGTCAAATAGTTACAGTTGAAATTATTAACGCAACAGATTCACTTAAACAAAATACTACTAAAATAGTTTGTCTCCGTTGATTCATCTTTTCTATTTTAAGCTAAAAACCCTGCAGACCATGCTGATTTACGGGCGGCAATTTTTCAATTTTTCAGACAAGTTTTCCACACACCTTACCTCTGAAACAAAGTCGGTGACCCCCAATTCTTCTTTCATTTCTGAAACAAGTAATTCATTTTCTGTCTGCCGCAGAAGTTTGAAGAAAATCTATTCAGTAGAACTTTAACGTTTTTGAACGAACGTCCTTAAACGAACGCTTACCCGCGTTACTCCAAATGCTCTTGTTCTGGATTTTTCCTGGCAAACGAAAACTTCCTTGTGGATGTGTTAGAAACGAACTTATCAAAAGGATAAAACAAAATAACAATAAAATTAGTTTCTTTCCTGATTTTTCCGTCAAAATCGCATGATAAATCTCCTTTTCTTGTGTGACTAGGTTATAAAATTAGAACTCCTCTTTCTTTCTGTCGCAGATTTAGTACGCAGCTGTTAAAGATGCTGATACGTGTCGCCAGTATCTTAGCTACAACAAGTAACCACTCGATTTATGTATTCTTTTCATTTTTTTTCATTAAACCACGAATTAAGAATTTACAACTTTCCTTTAAACATGCCTTTTGGTTTTAAACAGTCGCCAATATAATGCGGATAGGATATAAAGATTGAAGTGGGATATAGTTCGTCACATTTGAGTTTTGTTACAGGCCACAACAAAATTGATATTCTGTTGAAATTTCAGTTGAACCTGTTAGTCTTTATTTCCTCTTTTTGGATGATTAAAACATGACATATCAACTAAAACACTTGTTCTTCAGAAAACTTCAACCAAAAACGACAAACCAAGTAACAATTTACAGGATCGAGGATACAGCTTTAACAGTCTTGACACTGCATATATCGGCTTTTGATTCACGTGGTAAATAATTATCTCCAGATCAACAGCCAGGTGAAGGCCACACTATTGTTTTAAAAGCCGGAGAAGGTTCTCGACAGATTGTATTACAAGCATTTTTAGTAGGCTCATTTCCTCCTTATTATTACTTATTTTTGCGAGACTTTTTGTGACGTTAAAATCGCGAAATTAAAGTCCAGGCGCGAAACGAAGCTAGGTGCCGCGAAAATTAAACACCCCGAAATTTAGTAACTTTTATAAAATCCTTTATTCGAGTTCTCCATCTGCTAGGAGTTAACATACGAATTTTGACAGCTCAATTTTCAGTTTAACGTATGTATTCCTCATCATCTGACTCATCTTGCTGAATAAGTTCCTGTAACAATTCCTTATTACAGTCTTCAAAATTGCCATGGTCCTCTGGCTCCCTATAGTTATCTGTGTTCAGCTGCTTGAACCTCTTCATTATGGCTTCATTCTTCTCAGAAGAATAAAATACAGCAATGGAAGTTCAAAAACAAACACCGGCCACTTTATTCGAGAAATAATTACCTTGAAAAACGGTGATTCGTCACAATCGAGAAAGTCCGGCAAAATATTTCTATTCCAAATTCGCGAAATTAAAGTTGGGTGAAAATAACTAATAATAATTTATCTACCCGAGAAACATTGTAGTAATAGAAATATTGTACAGAGGTTTCATTATACATTAATGACGAAAGATTTTCCAGGAATGTAGTTACAGTAATCATTTTTACTCGACAAAAAAGGTTTCGCTTTGGTTTGAGCATTTCAGCGAGATTAGTCATTACACTACATTGACTCTGGATGTTTAAGAAAAGCCTCCTTAGCTAACATGACTCTAATTGTTATTTATAATTTCAACCCGTGTGGTATTTTTGAGAAAATGACGTCAGTTTCTCGAATTCTCACCAAGACTTGAACTAGGAAAATTAATAAAGGCCGTAAATTCTCGGAAATACAGGTCCAAAATTCATCTTTTCTAATGTTAGTAATAAATTGAAATTTGCCAAGATAGCTAGGAAAGCTATTATGTACGAAAATCAAAAAAAAAAAACAACAACAACAAAAAAAATGGGTATCGAGAAATTGATCATAGTGACACTTTAAAGTGGACAAAAACCCTGGATTGTACAATGAACCGGCTCTTGTCGTTTGAATCATGTCTGTGCATAAAACAGGAGTTATTGTTGAAACATACTCAACCGTGCAAAACTGTCAGTTTGTAAAGATTTTCGTAAACAACGTAATTGACTGGTTTAACGCTGCCAACAACTCAAAATTTGCATCCACAATTGGAGAGAAATTATTTGGTATCATACTGATCTAGCCATTACGAAAAAGAAATATTGAGGAAATTTAATTACACGATCCTATTTTTGAAGTACTTTATATACACTAGTAAGATGCATAACCAAGCTATTTCCCTTCCTGTATTTGTTAATAAAGTTTTATTTAAGTACGGAATAGAGAATTTTGATTGTTAGCTACGAAAAAATGCTCCTCGCAAAAGCGGAATGCCTTACATGAAAGTGCATACAAGAGAGAAATGTTAACTTCAGTAACTATGGAAACCAATGTAAAATAGATTAAGGTGGCTTAATAGGGTTATGCAAGATCACGAAGCGCGCGCAGTGACCTCAAATCGAAAGTTAATATTCTCGTTCTTTTTGCTATTTTCCTAATCAAAGCTACTGAAACATAACAAACAAGGGCCAAAATTTGCTGTTCAACAGTCACCTCTGATATCAAGACTTTTTGTGTCAAATTAAAACTACTCAAACATCGCCATTTTTTGTCGTCTGTTTGGCTTTGATTTCAATTTTCTTCGGTAAAATTTTCTGACATGCTCAAACCGGGTAGAGTCTGGCAAGAAAAAACTTTTAAAATCGAAAAAAGTAGAGGTTGTCAAGGTAGTTTTTTCGTTTTTAGCATTTTTGTGGTTTTTGGCTGAGCGAAAACCTTGTCTTACAAATTTTTCTGATAAATAGCCCTTTTCACGGTTAGTTTTTCTCATTTGCATTACAATGCAATCCAACGTGGATGCGAGGCAATTTCGGGCTAAAACTGCAAAATAGCCCGAAATTCGGCCTCACATACATGCCAGATTTTATTGTAATGCAAATGAGCAGAGCTAACCGTGAAAAGGGCTATTGAAAGCAAAGAAAGCTAATAAGGAATAACTTCTCTGCCAAATCTTAAGGAATTTCACCGACGGAAATTCGAGAAATCTGATACGGATTTTTCTATTTTTTCACCTCAAAAAACAATTACGTCATCAGAATAGGAACTCGCCAAGATTGCTATGTGAGCATGCGCGAATTTTCGAACCACGCGGTTTTGTCGATGAGCAACTCGACAATGGCGGTGTCATCAAAATACACACAAAACCTTTCCGTCCAAATCGTTTTCTTTACGTTTTCTTTTAAATGGTTTCTCTGTTTCTATTTCTGGGCTGTAATTTGAGCTTAACAAATTGACGTCAGTTTTTTATGCGTCTGTCCTGTTATTGATCATGGATTTCGTCATCACATTGTCAAAGTAGCTGTGGATCCACGAGGCGATAGCCGAGTGGATCCGCAGACTACTTTGACAATGTGATGATGAAATTCATTATCAATAACAGGACAGACGCATTAAAAACTGACATCAATTTGTTTTTTACGATAACAAATTGTCGAATTGCCGGCTCTCGCTCGCTGACGCGTCACATGAATTTTAAATTTATGTGTATGTCCGCATATGGACAATAAAAATTAGCCAATAAGCGCGCGTGAATTTCTGCAGTTATCGTAAAATATATTATTGACTTGTTCGCTGCTTTGCATGAGCTTGCGTCAGCTAGCGCGCGCACATTACTTATTAAGCTCGCATCATCGGTGCGCGCGCTCTTAAAACCCTATGGAGACACCTTAAGTGATATATGTGACGTGATAGTTGATGTAATAACTAGTAGTGCAAGAAACCAATAAAGATTAAAAAAAAAAACACTCAACGGTGCAAGGTAATAACTGAAGTAAATATCTTTTATCTGTGTGTGAAGACACCTGGCGCAAGTCTAGACTATTCGCTGAGATGATAACCTTTCTCGTTATGTGCATTATAAGAAAAAACATGCAGACATGAATAGAATTCACGCTATTTGGTTCTTTTACACTATATTTTCCAGAATGTGATAAAAATTCAAGGTGGATAAATCCATTTGATTTACGCCCAGAGAGAATGTTAGAACTGGAAGATATGTTGTGCGGATGTTAAAAATGGGAGATGTCCCTACTTGACTTATTCCGAAGGTGATTCTTAGAGTGATTCTTTCAAGGAAATATTTAGACATTGCATCTCAAACTGCACGAAGACGAATCTCGAAAACTGAAATAGAGTTTATGCAATAAATGTTCTCCCAAAAAGAAACACTAATAGCAGGATGATTTCAGGAAATGAAATATGCTAATATGCTATAACAATCAAAATTCCACATATTGCGACCACAAATTTAATTAATAGATTAAATTCTTCCTTGGTTAGTCATGTCTCAATTCCGCACCATACGGAACAGCGACTGGTGATTCTCTTTTTGACTTGCCATCACTATAGTTCAGTTTGTTTGAGATCAAATTTACACGCTCTAGATGCAAGGTTAACCTTTTACAATCCTTTGCCGACTATGTCATGAGACAATGAGGTATTACAAGGTGAGTCAAGGTTCTTATTTTTTTATTTTGACGGATCATTTTCTTTAACGATTTTCTACGTTTAGCGAGGAGATGAAGAAAATTTATCGATTACAAATTTAAATTATTTGCAAAATGCACCATCGAGTTCCGTTTTTCAAACTAGTTTTCCACGCACCTCATCTCTGAAACGAAGTCGGTGATTCCAAATTCTTCTTTCATTTCTGAAACAAGTAATTCATTTTCTGTCTGCAATAGAAGTTTGAAGAAAATCCATCGAGTAGGACATCCTTAAACGAACGCTTGGCCCGCGTTACTCAAAATGCCCTTGTTCTGGATTTTTCCCGGCAAACGAAAACTTCCTTGTGTATGTGCTAGAAACGAAGTCATCAAGAGGATAAGACAAAATATTAATAAAATTAGTAAAAATTGATAAAGTTATTTCCTTTAAGAGATACTTTTTCTGTCAAAATCGGATGATAAATTTCCTTTTCTTGTGTGACTAGGTTTTCATATTAAAACTTCTCTTTCTATCTTTAGTACGCAGATGTTACAGATGTTAACAGATATGTCGCCTGTATCTTAGCTATAACTAGTAACAGAAGCGTATTGCCCAGAATAGGTGATATGCTTCTGCTAGTAACCACTTGATGTATATGTTATTTTCCTTTTGTCATTAAACCACGAATTTAGAATTTGGAACTATGTTCTTCGAACAAGATGAGTTTTGGTCTCAAATAGTCGCCAATGTAATGCGGTAATGCTATCTCAAAATCGCATTTAGTTTGTAATATTGCCAAATATTCAAATAAACTATATTGAAAAGAACTTGCTGAGGAAGAAGCCATTTTGGCAATGAAGTTTAGGATATAAAGATAGAAGTGGGCTACAGTTCGTCAAATTTGATTTTGTGACCACAACGTTGAGAAATCAACTTGCTATTCTGTTGAAATTTCAGTTAAACCTGTTAGTCTTTATTTCTTCCTTTTGGATGATTAAAACACGCCATATCAGCTGAAACACTTCTTCATAAAACTTCAACCAAAAACGTCAAACCAAGTAACTTTTGACATCGCATATATCGGCTTTTGATTCACTTGGTAAATAATTATCTCCAGATCAACAGCCAGGTGAAGGCCACATAATTGTTTCAACAGGGGAAGTTCTCGTAACGTAGATGTTGTAGACTGATTGTATTCCAAGCATCTTCTTTTTAGCAGGTTCATTTTTTTTTAAAACTTACCTTAATGTCACTTATTTCCGGAAAAAAAATCGCGAAATTAAAAGCCCCGCGAAAAAAAAGGTGCTGCTAAAATTAAAGACGTGAAATTTAGTAACCTTTATAAAATCCTTCGAGAAGGATAATGCATGTCTCGCTTTTTTTCCTCTTTATCTAACTCTAACTAGTTCTGGTAACAATTCCTGAGTTAAGTCTACAAACTTGCCATGGCCATCTGGCTTCCTATAGTTATTTGTAATCAGCTGCTTGAGCTTCTTCATGACGGCTTCATTCTTCTCAGAACAATAAAAAACAGTAATGGACGTTGATAATTACCTTGCAAAACGGTGATTCGTCAAAATCGAGAAATTTAAGTCCGGCGTAATATTTCTATTGCAAATTCACGAAATTAAAATCACACGCAAGTTAATAAATAATAATATGGTATCTACCCGAGAAAAAATCTTATTTATTTTAAGCTCGATCTAGATCTACGGTATAATAAGTCAAGAAAGTTAACACCACCACAACCATTGGCTACTATTATCTTCATGCAGGATAGTTGTCTACAAACCTTAAGAAAGTTTAGTTAACATTTGTATTATCATTATCACAGCGCTCCAAGCTGCGACCATTTTGGCCGCCATGGCGAGTGGAAAAAATTTTTGGCGACCAAAATTCTGGCGAAGGTCGCCAATTGGCGACCAACAGATTGACAGAGAAAATTACTTGAAAAATTATCAATAATAGGACGAATTTAATCAATAGTACAAGCGGCGGCATCACCTGTCTTTCTCTTTTCCCCTCCCGCCGTTCAGAAACTCGACATGAACGCGTAAACTTACTGTAGCAAAGTAAAGTATTGAAAACGTGCGTTCGGCGCATTAACCCTTCCTGTAAAATGTCATGAAGTGTCCTCCCCTTCACCTTTCTGTTTTTTTGGCGACTCAATTTTTTTTTTAAGGCGACCATTTTACAATTAAAGGTCGCCAGAAGGAGGCTTTTTGAAAAAGTGAGCTTGGAGCGCTGTATCTGGTGTTGCTGAAAGATTTTTTTCACAGTGTTTGATTTAATAGTAATTTTATCCAGAGGTCTCATTGTACATCAATGACGTAAGATTTTCCAGGAATCTAGTTACAGTTACTCGACAAAAACGTTTCGCTTTGGTTTGACTCTTTCAGCAAGATTAGTCATTTTGTACACTACATTGAGTCTGGATCTTAAGAATCCCCTCCTCACCCAACATGACTCTAACTGTTATTTAGCCCTGTGTTTCATCTTCACTTCTCAATTTCAGGTGGGTGCTCGTGGGAGGGTTTAAAAAGAACCCCTGGGGGTACAAAGATCCTGTTTTGCGGGTGTGGCTTGAATTTTTTTTTCATCTCTAAGAGAAACCAATTCTAAAACAACACATTATCTCCTGTCGTATTTTTGTCGGTTCAATATCCTTAAAAGGTAACCACAAAGCTCCCACTGTCGAATATGCCAAAACCGCTGTTATAACCCTTAAAAAGTATGACGTGCACTTCCTCGTCTTTTTATATGGGGATATCCCAGGGGTTTAGACAAAAGAAATCAAAATCGTGATGGTGCTTGGATATCTGATCTTTGCATTGATTTTTTTCGATTTTATATCTTCGTTTTATCCTTAGTTTTAGTGTCGATTGAGAAGATAAATTAAACACTCAAGGCACTGTTTGACCACATTACCAAACACCTCAAAGTTCGTCAAAAATACTCCGCTGCGCGTCGTATTTTCAACATTGTTCTGCGTTTGGAAATGTGGTGAAACACGGTCTTCTGTGTTTGATACATTACTTCTCAGACTCATTAATAATTCATCAAGTTTAGTAAAACAAAGAAAATCACAACCGTGAAGGTGGTGTGGATACCCGGTCTTAATTAGCAAAAATTTTGGCAATTTTACTTCTCCGTTAACTTCTTAGTTTTTGTTTCGATTAGATATACCCAACACTCGAGGCAGTATTTCATCGGCTATCCAAACACCTAGAATTTCGTCAAAAATACTCCGCTGCATGCCGCAATTTCAACTCTCTTCTCGATGTTTGGATATCCCGATGAAACACTGTTTCTCCTGTTTAATAGCGAAGCGCGCGAAGTCTAAAAATAGAATGCAAATCACTAAATTCCCCGCGAGACTCAGTCGACATGAGCTTGTTCTGAGAGAAATACAGGGAATGTAAGCGAAATTTTTGTTTCACAAGTGCTTTAGGAACACCGGCTTTTGCCCTTAAAGAAATCTTCAAAATCATCCACCATTCCAGTTTGTTTGTCTGAGTCTTGTCTGAGTCATGACGTCACTCGCGCGCTTCGCTATTAACAATTATTCACCGAAGTGGAGGTGAATAGTAGTGGATATTTACCGAGACGCGAAGCGGCGAAGCGGCACTTTCACTTTCACCGACACTGAGGTGAATAATTGTTTTAGTATATACCACACAAGCTGAATAACTAGCGGCCCAAAGAGTAACTTTATTAGTTAAAATATAGCGACAAAAGCCATTTTGTTTTTCTTCGGCTGCTCGGAGGTGAATAGTACTTGGCTAATCACCTCCGAGCTGGCCAATCAGCGCGCGCGAAAAGTACTATTCACTTGTGTGGTATATACTAATATATTATATCACCTACTCCTGGGATGCAGGATACAACCTTGACACTGCATATATTCACTTTTGATTTAGTACACCAATTTCGATATTAAAATTCAGCCTAAAACAATAGACATCAGTACGAGGCTCTGGGGAATAACTACAAAATTTGCGGCGTTTATTCACCAGAGCACCGTGTTGTTGTCTTTTGTGTTAAGCTGAATTTTAGTAGATTGAAATTGGTATATTTTCAATAGCCCATGAGGCGAGGCCGAATGGGCTATTGACCCGTGCCCCTTGAGGGCGAAGGGTCTAATTGTTTTAGTATCACCCAACTAGTCCGACAGAAAGGGCGATAATAAAGTTTGCAAATGCAAGTTGAAGAAATATTTATTTGGGGAAGAAACCAAAGAAAAACCGGCGAATTTCGCTACTCGATGACCATTTCTAATAGTCCCCTAGTAGCGTAGCCAATCAAAATGCAGGATTTGCATTAGTCCACTAGCTGGGTGATACTAATTGTAATCAGTATCACTCAACTAGAGAGCTAATGCAACTCCTGCATTTTAATTGGCTACGCTGAGGGGGGTGAATAGGGGTATGTAAATCCACCGATCCGCTAAAATAAATGGCTGAATCCGTCGATCCGCTAAAATCAATGGCTGAATCCGTCGATCCGTTCAAAAAATCAACTAAATCCGAATCCGCAAATTGTTTGCCGCGTTAGATAATAGGCGAGATACAATGAAAAATTTATGTAAGCAACGTCTGTATCAAAACAAAATCTTGGAGATACGAGAAAAACGAGCAAACTCATGGCCAGGTCATGCTCAAGTGCTTCACTATTTCTAGTCATTTTCTCCACTGCATGACATCCGGCACATAAAAGAGAGAAAGTGAAATTTCCGGGGGACCGTTGAGTTCCACGATCCGAACTTCCTAACAACCAAAATCCAAAATCCGGGCACAAAAACTGGATAAAACCGCGATCCGCTGTGATCATAGGATCCGCAGATCCGTTAGAATTTCGCTCTTAATCCAGAATCCGGGCTAAAATATTTACATAATCCGCCGATCCGTAGACCTATTCACCCCCCTC
>JAHPZR010039784.1:32500-33695 GCA_019787425.1 Platygyra sinensis | reverse complement strand
ATAGGCAATATTTATATAATAACTGTTAGAAGAATGATCCAGATCATCCTAAAAGATCGCTGCAAAGAGGAATGGCCGACTTTATCTAGCGTTTGTCCTCCAATCGATCAAAAGTAGGAATAATAATAATAATAATAATAAATAAAATAATAATAATAATAATAATAATGGCAATGACAATGACAATGACGGTGACGGTGACGGTAAATAATGATAATGATAATGATAATGATAATGATAATGATAATAATAAATGTACGGTTGTCATCTTAAGAGAGCTTCGTTTTCAGATATAAACTGTTCGGAGCATAAATTTTTCTCAAATGTAGTTAGGCTGCTAGTCATCTTTAAACGACACTGAGATGTAAACCAGCATCGTTGTTGACTCTTGGTGTTGTAGGGCTACATGTATTGTTTCCAATTCGCCTCATAAATATTCCTTCTGTAATAGTCCCCACTGTTGCGGAAGTCTGAGAAACTGTGCATGTAAAGAAACGTTTAAGAGACGGCTTCAAGTTTTCTCCGTAGATTCCGTACAGTATTGGATCCAACGCCGTGTTCGCAAAAATTAAAAGTTGGGATGCTCCCCAGATATACCCACCATCTATGAGTTTAAAGTACATCAGCATTCGTGTAACTGTAAATGGTGACCAACATCCAACAAATGCTATCGTTAGGGCCACTAGAGGTTTGGTAGCCTTTCGATGCCGTAATTTAGAGCACGCAGCTGGAAAGAGGTTTTGCGTCGAACAAACGCTAGAACGTAACGTTACAAAGATGGACCTCTGGGCATAAATTACATGGATTAGAGGAGCTAGGAAGAAGCAAACGGAATGGATGCTGTAATAGATCTGTCGTCCTAAATCTCTAAATGCAATGTTTGCGCAGGACACCCCACCTGCGCTATCTTCATGTGCTTGATAGGCATAAAGCAAGGGCGACGCACCAACAAAGCTAACAAACCACAAGCCCGCCAGCTTTCGATAGACGCCTTCTGGAGCGCTGGTTCTTGTGCTGAAAGGGTCAACCACAGCCTTGAGTCTTTCCAAGCTAATAACGACCAGAGTCATTATTGAGGCAGTGTAGCACGCTTCGATCAGAAAACTTTGCAGCTTGCAAGTGACCTGACCGCCAAGCTAAGTCCATAAGAAAGTTATGAAGTCTAATATGGACAGGAACGTGAATGTGAGGTCAG
>JAHPZR010039784.1:7500-25000 GCA_019787425.1 Platygyra sinensis | reverse complement strand
AATTGTAAATGGTGACCAGCACATTGCAAACGCTATAGTTAGGGCCACTAGAGGCTTGGCGGCCTTGAGATGCCGTTTAGAGTGCGCTGTTGTGAACGCATTTTGCGTTAGAAAAACGTTCGATCGTAAAGTTAGAAAAATGGCACTCTGGGCATAAATCATGTAAGTTAGAGGAACTAGGAAGAAGCAAACGGCATGAATACCATAATAAATCTGTCGTCCTAAATCGCCGAGTGTGTTGTTTGTGCACACCACGAAGCCGCCAGTATCTGTGTGAGATTGGTAGGCAAAAAGCAAAGGAGAAGCAGCCACGACACTCAGTACCCACGAGGAGATTAACTTTTTATACACAACTGCCCGACTGCTCAGTCGAACACTGAAAGGCTGAACCACAGCCTTGAGACGTTCAAAACTTATCAGAACAAGGGTCGTCATGGAAACCGTGTAACATGTCTCGATAGAAAAACTTTGCAGCTTACAGGAGACTTGACCGCCAACCCAAGTCCATACGTAACTTATCAAGTCAAATATAGACAGTAACGCAAACGTAAGGTCGGCTATGGCTAAGTTGGCGATAAACCATTTCAGCGAGGACGGTCGTCTTTTTATTGTTGTGTAGCAGACGAAAAAAACGAAAGAGTTGCCCAGTGTCGACAAAATAAACATCAGTGAGTAGTAGGTTACGCCAAATACAACAAGTGGTATTGATAAAACTCCATCGTTGGTTGCCATGGTCTGTACGTAATTGTCACGAAGAGTTACCGGGAATTCTTCTCTTAAATATATGCAACGATGTCACAATTCTCCTTTGTCCTTACACTGCACATGTACATCTGATGCAGCTTGGTTCCTCTGAGACATAGCAGTTCCTTGAAACTGGCAAAGAAAGAATTATAGAAGAACGTACAAAAATAAGTTATAAGCGATGTTTTGGTATCTAATTTTAATTAGCGTAGCTTCCTACGATGTTATCTCTCTGTCTTCTCCTTAGTCTTAGGTGGTTTTCACGTGACGCAAACAAGCTTAATTATCACGCAAGTGAAAAATAAACTCGCTTACCATTCAATAAATTGAGTCAAGAAATTGAGTCAAGAAGTTGAGATATCGTAGAAGACTAATAAATCAACTACGTGCCAAAGTTTCGGAGATGTGCGATATTCCTAACTCGAGTTATTCGGCAAAGGGTATCACTGAAAATTATAGAGTTTAGTATGGAGACGCCATGTTCACCTCTGCCATGTTGGACTCGGAACGTTTCTTCTCTCTGTTAAACTTGAAAACATTCGCATAAGCACTTCTCTCAGCATATTTGTTACTTAAAACTCGAAAACATAAGGCGAATTGATATTTTCGTGCACGTTACATGTTACCGGCCAGAAACAATGCCGATGTCACGCATTGTGAAAACACCGTGTTCTATTTTCAAAACAAAGTGGTCTACCGAGCTGAAGACAGGCCGACAGATATATGTTTAAAAATGACTTTACCTGATGAAGGTAAAAACTTCAAATTTTTAATTTTATTTTTTTCTAACGCCACGTGAAGACCAAGAATACATTTTATTACATAAACACCTATGAAATACCAGGATTTTTCCTTTTACTAAAAAATCATATCTTCATCGGACGCATTGAAGATACTATTTTTATCTTTCACATATGAGGATATTGGTGTTGCCATAGTTACTAAAATAATTATCATTGCTATGGTTACATCATCCCTTAAAAAGTACTGAGATGTGTTGCTGTATGATCGAAACATCATCGGTCCCTCCTCGGAAATCTTCAGAAAATGTCCGAAAAAATGTTCCGAAAAAATCGTCTTTCCTTCGGAACAATTTTGGAAAATCTTCGGAAATCTTCGGAAAGTGGTCGGAAATCTTGGGAAAATCGCCAAAAACGTCGTCATTAGTATGTTTAAATAATAAACAGAATGTTACATGCCCACTTTGCGGATATGAATTTTATATTCTCGTGTTCAACTCGACTTCTCACTCGTTCGCTGCGCTCCGGACTCGTGAGATATCGAGTTGATCATGAACACTCGAAGATAAAATTCATATCCACTCGCGGTCATATAATATCCTCTTTGTATTAGATAAATAATGGTTTATGGGGGTAGTGGCCGGCGTATTTTGCAAAGGTTACGACGCAAAAATGTTAGCAGTAAAATTACTATAGAAAAAATGCTTTATATTTTCTCCCTCTTATTGCTTAGAAAACTGTGTAATTACTGTAAAGGCAGACGCGCAAAAACTCGAGTAAACACCGCGGAATAAACAAGAGAGGAGCTTGGGCGTGAAAATTAAAACAAAACCTGTCGTTCATTGGAAGCCTAAAGTTAATGGGAACAGTTGCAGTTAGGCCGTGAGTTCTAACCGAGACAATATGTGACCTGGGAGTTTCGATGTATTGTAATCTCTACTTCATTAACATAGCCTGTCACGTGCCTTGCGTGATTACATAACAATCCTTGTAGAATAAAACGTTTTGCGCATGACTTTTACTCTCCTCATAGTCGTAATCAGGAAGCCGAAAAACAAAAATAAACTGCTGTTCGCGAACCAATATTTTTTTTCGTTTTTTTTTCTAGACAGCCATTAAAGTTCTTATTTCCTCGTTTTATACCACGCATCCTCCAGGAAATCGCATAGACGAATAGTTAATTGCCGGATGAATAGTTCCCCTAAGCCTTGGATCCTAGATAAAATTTAAATATTTTAAAGATTTTTACGGCCTTGTACATAAAACTTCTATATAAAAACGCTCTCTTAAAAAGAAAACAGTTTTTAACCTTGTTTTAAAACAGTCACCAAAGAGGAACACTGTTAAATGGCATTCGGTGGACTCGTTCCAGAGCCTGAAAGATCCGTCTCCTCAAAAAACGTTTTTAGTATTTGGCATAGACGGCAGAGCTACTTCACCACACACAGTTAACGCTAAGGCGCGTAGTAGATACAAATATGTATGCAAAAACGACAGCCTATAGGATCATTTCTCTCTGGGCATGAAAATCTGACCAAGGACTTCGTAGGATTATCTTCGCCGCTTAAAACAAATAAGTTGCACGCTAAAATATTCTAACCTGTGATATAATTTTGGTATACCGAGCTGATGCTGGTCAATATGATAAACCAGTGGACTGGATTCCCCAGTAATCACTATCTACAGAAGCAGAGAAATGTTCAATATGTTAATCAATGTAAACAGTATGGATACATTAATGGAGTGGTATTGTGGAGGCTGAACTGAAAAGAAACGTCGAATTTGCACAAGTAAATATTGATTTTAAACTTAAGATTCTTTTCTAACTTTATCTTTGTTTTTAGCGCAGTTTGACGTACTTAACTACTCAATTGTGTTTGTAAACTTATGGTTTTCAGGGATGCTATTTTTACAAACAACTGCCTTACTTGTGCTATCATTATTCTTGTTTGGTTGATTTTTTATAAATTTTGCATTTTACCACTTTCTTGGAACTTCCCATGCAGTCGAATAAAAAGACAAAATAATCTTCCCACGTCATTTCAAGTTCGATAAAAGTCCGAGGCTTGCATGCTAATGCCTTTAAGATCCACACGGAAGTGTGATTCCCACAGAGTTCCGCTCTAACAAATGACTCATAGCTAGTCCAATATATCAAGTTCGCTTTTTTTTTTAAAGCCCAGTTGAAATCTACAATAATCGGTGAACACTTTTAAACGCTTGTCACTCAAATGTCTGGATATCGATTTAAACGTACATTAAGACTTTCACACCTTTGAATTTATACCCACGGCGTCAGTCTGTCCAAAGTTTCTTTTTAGAGGCCCAGCAGCAGTTTAAAATAAATGTAATTACTAAGGACCTATGTTTTATTTGTTTTGGTTAACAAAAAGAGTTTACGCAGGTGTCCCGATTCACGAGGCTTTTGAGATTTCCACAAGCTTCAGTTTTTAAGTACGGCGTTGGTATGGCCAAAAATTTGATTTTCTAAAAAGCCAGTCAAAGGTCCGAATACCCCCTTTCGACGAAATATAAGCTACTGGGTAAACTATGTATTTCCATACAGTTTAAACCAGAGTAATTAAAATTACATGGGATCTACAATGAGCGATAGGGATACGTTAATAAATAGCATAGTCATTATGAAAGAGACATTTTAAATAAATTCCGTTTTTAATATGCCACGGCAAGAAATATTGCACTGCTGTCTGTTAGTGTCGACGCTGTACACATGTTTCTGGTCTCCGGAATATAATTAAAGTTCAGTGCCTGGTTTTAACTTTATTATTTAACTGAAACAGTCAAATTCCTTATTGACAACCACTCAAAGTTAATAAATGATTTTTTTCATCTGCTTAACTCAGTTCTCAATTCTAGCTTCCTTTTGAGGAAATACTTGAGTTATTAAGTTATGTTAGTTTGAGAAGGCAAATGTGGACCCGCATGTACTCTCAGTAATGGCAATGATATTCCCGGGGGACTTCAGTGTACAAAAATACATAAAATAAACTGAAATGCATAAAACAAATTGAGTAGTGCAATATCGTCAAACTGACTGGAAATGTTTCATTTCTTTGTCGTGCTTTGAAACTTCCAGAAACTTCCATTCATTAAAAGGTTCGAGAATTCCATACCAGATCGACTCTGGTTTAGACACTGTTATGGTTTAAGAGCCTCTGAAATTGTATGGCGAGAGATTGGAAACGAAGGCTAAGTAATCGTGGCTCAGTTATTTAAGGAGGTGAGGCTTTGGTCTCTCAGGTTGCGAGTCAGTGTTACTGTATTGTAAACGGCTTACTTGGTTTAAATTCTCAAAATTCTCAAACCAAGGCAAATATAACATTTTTCTTCAGCAATATAAGAATGGATTTATATTTTGCTGAGTGATACTACAGAGTGGTTGTAGTCAACCTAAAGCAATCATTGATTAAAAACACTTTTCCATCACTACCACTAATAGCAATAGCACAGATGTTATCTCTTACCTTGAAGAGAAAGACCATGATTCATTTTTAGTCGCTTGAGGTTAAGTTTGTAGTTAACAAAACTGAAGATGATGTTAGACAATAGTGGTATTGATGTTAACTGTTTTGATTTTAGAATCCGCAGATTGGCCTTAAATAAGAGCGGTTTTCGGTTAATGAGATATTCCAGCTGAAAAACAGATGTTCGGAACACAACAGTATCTCTTCAGATACTATAGGCCATTTCCGAGTTCTCTTGTGCTTCAAAACGAGTCTAAGTGCGAAACCTTTCATGTGAAAATGAGTTCTGCACGCAGTTTCATTTTCATGCAAATCAAAGTCATTTCCATAAGAATGGTTTCGCACTTAAACTAGCTTTGAAACAGAGGCACAAGAGAACTCGGAAATGGCCTATTACTTTTACGAAAACATTCTCTTTTGAATGGCTAATGTGTCCTTCACCTGCCTATTGATCTCACGTACGAGCCGTTCTGGTGATGGGTTATTTTGCAATTAGACCCGTGGCCCTTGAGGACGAAGGGTCTAACTGTGTTAGTATCAACCAACTAGTCAGACAGAAAAGGCAATAATAAAGTTAGCAAATGCAAGTTGAAGAAATATTTATTTGGGAATAAACGAAAGAAAAACCGGCGAATTTCGCTACTCGAGGACTATTACTAATAGTCCTCTAGTAGCGTAGCCAATTAAAATGCAGGAGTTGCATTAGCTCTCTAGTTGAGTGATACTAATTACAATTAGTAGAATAGACCTTTTTCGCTTGTACATTTTGTTTTCCCAATACAGATCATGTGATGATACTCAGGAGATTTGATCTTTTGTTTTGTTCATTAAAAAGGGTACATGCAAGCATGAATATGTCTGCATGTACTCTTTTTAATGAATAAGACAAAGGATCAAACCTCCTGAGTATCATCACATGATCTGTATTGGGAAAACAAAATGTACAAGCGAAAAAGGTCTATTCTACTAGTATACTAATCAAAATGCTGCAATCTGATTGGCTGAGCTACTCGTATACTATCAGCCATTACAGTGCAGTTGGCTGCCGGTCGTCCTCAAAATGCGATGTTTTTATAGTTTTTCCGAGGTTTTGGAAAAAAATTTAGATGTAAACGTGTAATTAACTGAAATTCCTGAGAAAACTAAAAGAAGCACATTTACGGTTTCTTGACTTTTAAAACTTGAAAATATTGAAAAAGCGGGTACGCGAGGAAACAACTGCAAATTTGCCAAGGACAGTTCGATACGTGCAGCTTTGCATGTTTAAGGGCAAAGTTCAATAATGCGTGGAAAAATCATTGAAAACTGTTATTTTTGTTAATTTCAGTTAGAGGCCTTCGGCTTCATCAACTATCACCTCATAGAAATCTCGAGCTCATAATCTAATTGTTAAGAGTGAATGTCCCTAAAAATCAAAGAAAATTCAAAAAATGTGGCCACGGACAAAAAATCGATTTCGCTCAGACTTTGTCAGTTTGAAGGCCTAAGTAAGTAACTAAAAGAAATCAAGTTAGTTTTTTGAAATATTTAATATAGCGGCAGGAAATCACGAAAAACGGTTATCGTACGGGAAGCTCAGATTTCACTTCGCGAGAACCCGAAAATTCACACTTTTCAGCTTCTTGCTACACAGACGTTTACATCGCTGTGAATCTTTCTCAACTTTAGCTACATATATTGACTCTTCCTTGGTCAAGATATAGTGATCATTTTTATCTCTTGTGCTTTCCGAGCGAACTGAGCCCCGATTAAGTAAGCACACTTTTCCTATTAATGCAAAACTCAAAAATAATCAAAATCCAGCGAGGCAAACAGCTGACCGGTAGTGCTTCAAATCTTCTGATATTTCAACCAAAGAGTGTCCAGTCATTGAGGTTTAGGTTTGCAGTTTCATTTATTTGGGATCTGCTAGCAGTTTTGCATGAACGCCGGTCAAAATTCCAGAAAATTACAATTCAGCACCATTGAAATTTACAACGTAAGCTGATGTAACACAACTCACCCCATTCTAGGAAAAAACAACAACAGAAAAAAAGGCCAGAGACTTTACAAAAATGGGTTGAAAAGCTTTAACGCCGATGAAACCTTAGAAAAATAGCGCATTAATCTTGACCATCGCGTACATGAGGAAAAAAGAAAAGAAACACAACTTAAATCACACTCTGATCTACTTTATTGTGTCACGCACGAACGACTTCGCTGCTAAAGTAACAAAAAACACATAAAATTATCGACTCCAAACCAGGTGGTATTTTAAATAACTGTGCTGTTGATGTGTAAAACGTTGCTTTAATGAGAGAGGATTAGCCAGTTAAACTGCTGATAGAATAAAACCACCCTGACAGAGACAGAAATCGGAACAGTGAACATGATAACTTTTTCACTAAAGAGAAAAAGGCCTATTTTGGAACGGCGTTAATGTTTTCAAAAACCAACTAACTTACGCGTGCTACTCACGAAAATCCATCCTACGCATCGAGCATCGTTATAGTTGGGTGAATGTCCATTAGTGTGGGTAACTTAAGTAGCATACCAGAAATTGGCTCGGTTCCCCGGAAGGGGGGAAGGGGGAAGCCCGCGGAGCGGTCACTGTAAGTTTCTACGAAACGTACAGATGCAGATTCCAGCCCTCACCTCCACCTATTACCTACTAAATATTTGCAAAACTGTAAACAGCTTATTACATTTTCTCGGTTTTACAAGCCACAGCTGCATTCGTCCACAAGCTGCGCCAGGTGACTGAGGTACGGCCTCTTTCGCCTCTGCCTTATATCGGAGACATCCACGCCCAATTCAATACAAATACTACGCAGCATGTCCACACTTAGCGATGTCGGTTTCTTCTTGCGTGCTTGCATGAGCTCACAGATATTGTAACCTGACGAGGATACAATAGGGTGCTGAAGGGAAACCTCCCTCATCACATGCACACAGATTTCCGAATGTGCCGCCTCAGCCTCCGCTGCTCTGTTATCTTCTCCTAAGATATCGTCGTCCGAGTCTCCACGGTTCACTGTACTGGGAGCCAGCTTTTTCTTTGCAGCCAGTCTTGAGAAGAATCCAGTGATTTGCTGTCCTGTAAGAACTTCTTCTGGTTGAAACCGACGAGCTCCTAACTCGTCCCTTGCAGATCTCATTAATTTTGAGACCTCACTCGGATCTGCTTTCCTTCCACTTTGCTCGCCAATTTCAAATTGCTGTTTCAAAAATTCAATCTGTTTCTGCGTAAAACGAGCCTTCGTGGTGATTGTTTTTAGAGCCCAACCCATTGGAAGGGGTGTTAAGCACTGGCTCTGTTCTTCACATTGTAACTGCACAGTGGGCATCCTGCTACTTTCATCCATCAGCTTAGAAGCGTAAACTCGTTTAGCCTTGTCATACAGTGTTTCCTGTTCAGGCCGTCGTTTGTGTTTACCCGTGTCCAGATGTGCTTGTAACGATGTAAAACGGCTGTATGCTTTTATAGTATTTTGCTGTTAAGTTGACGTTGCAGTGCTGGCGTCGGGTCGCGTTTAAGTTCTTCGTAAGTTTGTTTGTCGTTAACAAGTGCGTCCATTTTGTCAAAATAGTCAGTTTTGTCCATAACAACAGTCATACGTCCTTTGTCGGCTGGTAGTATAACAATGTTGTTGTCGTTTTTCAGTCGTTTCAGTGCTTGTTTTTGTTCGTTTTGTCCGCGGATATAAGTCGTTTGTAAGGTGCCGGTAGTTGTTGACATCTGTTAAGAGGCGTTTGTTCTAAGTTAGTGTACCAGCTTTCCAGAGTCAGTCGTTGAAAATATTAGTACTGTAGGTTAAGCATTGGGCAGAGTCCCAGTCAATAGTTGTGGTTTGTCAGTTGATGATGCACAGCAATGTGATTGTTGGCATCACCATTTCTCGTGGCTCGTTTGTGTTCAGTCAGTCTTGTGTTAAGGTTTCTGCCAGTCTCACCAATGTAGGAAGCCTCGCAGTCTGAGCATTTGATCTTGTAAACTGCTCCCTGTTAGGTTCCCCTCCCTGTTAGGTTCGTCTCGGTCTTTAACGTTAGTCAGTAAGTTCCGTAACGTAGTTGTAGGTTTGTGGGCTACACGGATGTTGTAGGGCTGTAAGATCCGTGAGATGGTCTCAGAGGTGCCCTTAATGTAAGGTATAGTCACTGTAGTAACATGTGTCGGGTTCTGGTTCGTTGCGTCGGCTTCAGTAGGTCGGTAAACGTTTCGTCTAATAAAGTCAGCGTTGTAGTTGTTTTTAATAAAAACACGTTCAAGGTATTTGTTCTCGTCACGTAAGCTGTCCGGTGTATCACAAACTAGTTGCGCTCGTCTCGTTTAAGTCTTTATAGTCGTGGCTTTGTGTGAAGTCCGGTTATAAGATGATTCGTCAAGTAATCTGTCGGTATGCGTCGGTTTTCTGTACACTGTCGTTCGTACTTCGTTGTTGTCGCGGCTTACCAAACAGTCTAGAAAAGGAAGTTTTCCATTTTCTTCGATTTCTTTGGAAAAATGGATGTCAGCGTTCTGTTCGTTAAGGTGGTCGTGAAAAGCGTCAATTTCGTCCTTGTGAACGGCGATAAAGGTATCGTCAACGTAGCGTAACCAGAGCGGTATAGTTTGTCGGCAAGTAGCAAGGGCGCGTTCCTCCACGTGTTGCATGACAATTTCTGCGACAATCTGCCAAGGATAACATCAGAAGCAGAATTGCTTCCACGGTACAATCAGCCTCTATACCTGACAATAACTTGACGAAAGACGAACAACAAGCACTGAAACGACTGAAAAACGACAACAACATTGTTATACTACCAGCCGACAAAGGACGTATGACTGTTGTTATGGACAAAACTGACTATTTTGACAAAATGGACGCACTTGTTAACGACAAACAAACTTACGAAGAACTTAAACGCGACCCGACGCCAGCACTGCAACGTCAACTTAACAGCAAAATACTATAAAAGCATACAGCCGTTTTACATCGTTACAAGCACATCTGGACACGGGTAAACACAAACGACGGCCTGAACAGGAAACACTGTATGACAAGGCTAAACGAGTTTACGCTTCTAAGCTGATGGATGAAAGTAGCAGGATGCCCACTGTGCAGTTACAATGTGAAGAACAGAGCCAGTGCTTAACACCCCTTCCAATGGGTTGGGCTCTAAAAACAATCACCACGAAGGCTCGTTTTACGCAGAAACAGATTGAATTTTTGAAACAGCAATTTGAAATTGGCGAGCAAAGTGGAAGGAAAGCAGATCCGAGTGAGGTCTCAAAATTAATGAGATCTGCAAGGGACGAGTTAGGAGCTCGTCGGTTTCAACCAGAAGAAGTTCTTACAGGACAGCAAATCACTGGATTCTTCTCAAGACTGGCTGCAAAGAAAAAGCTGGCTCCCAGTACAGTGAACCGTGGAGACTCGGACGACGATATCTTAGGAGAAGATAACAGAGCAGCGGAGGCTGAGGCGGCACATTCGGAAATCTGTGTGCATGTGATGAGGGAGGTTTCCCTTCAGCACCCTATTGTATCCTCGTCAGGTTACAATATCTGTGAGCTCATGCAAGCACGCAAGAAGAAACCGACATCGCTAAGTGTGGACATGCTGCGTAGTATTTGTATTGAATTGGGCGTGGATGTCTCCGATATAAGGCAGAGGCGAAAGAGGCCGTACCTCAGTCACCTGGCGCAGCTTGTGGACGAATGCAGCTGTGGCTTGTAAAACCGAGAAAATGTAATAAGCTGTTTACAGTTTTGCAAATATTTAGTAGGTAATAGGTGGAGGTGAGGGCTGGAATCTGCATCTGTACGTTTCGTAGAAACTTACAGTGACCGCTCCGCGGGCTTCCCCCTTCCCCCCTTCCGGGGAACCGAGCCAATTTCTGGTATGCTACTTAAGTTACCCACACTAATGGACATTCACCCAACTATAACGATGCTCGATGCGTAGGATGGATTTTCGTGAGTAGCACGCGTAAGTTAGTTGGTTTTTGAAAACATTAACGCCGTTCCAAAATAGGCCTTTTTCTCTTTAGTGAAAAAGTTATCATGTTCACTGTTCCGATTTCTGTCTCTGTCAGGGTGGTTTTATTCTATCAGCAGGTTAACTGGCTAATCCTCTCTCATTAAAGCAACGTTTTACACATCAACAGCACAGTTATTTAAAATACCACCTGGTTTGGAGTCGATAATTTTATGTGTTTTTTGTTACTTTAGCAGCGAAGTCGTTCGTGCGTGACACAATAAAGTAGATCAGAGTGTGATTTAAGTTGTGTTTCTTTTCTTTTTTCCTCATGTACGCGATGGTCAAGATTAATGCGCTATTTTTCTAAGGTTTCATCGGCGTTAAAGCTTTTCAACCCATTTTTGTAAAGTCTCTGGCCTTTTTTTCTGTTGTTGTTTTTTCCTAGAATGGGGTGAGTTGTGTTACATCAGCTTACGTTGTAAATTTCAATGGTGCTGAATTGTAATTTTCTGGAATTTTGACCGGCGTTCATGCAAAACTGCTAGCAGATCCCAAATAAATGAAACTGCAAACCTAAACCTCAATGACTGGACACTCTTTGGTTGAAATATCAGAAGATTTGAAGCACTACCGGTCAGCTTTTTGCCTCGCTGGATTTTGATTATTTTTGAGTTTTGCATTAATAGGAAAAGTGTGCTTACTTAATCGGGGCTCAGTTCGCTCGGAAAGCACAAGAGATAAAAATGATCACTATATCTTGACCAAGGAAGAGTCAATATATGTAGCTAAAGTTGAGAAAGATTCACAGCGATGTAAACGTCTGTGTAGCAAGAAGCTGAAAAGTGTGAATTTTCGGGTTCTCGCGAAGTGAAATCTGAGCTTCCCGTACGATAACCGTTTTTCGTGATTTCCTGCCGCTATATTAAATATTTCAAAAAACTAACTTGATTTCTTTTAGTTACTTACTTAGGCCTTCAAACTGACAAAGTCTGAGCGAAATCGATTTTTTGTCCGTGGCCACATTTTTTGAATTTTCTTTGATTTTTAGGGACATTCACTCTTAACAATTAGATTATGAGCTCGAGATTTCTATGAGGTGATAGTTGATGAAGCCGAAGGCCTCTAACTGAAATTAACAAAAATAACAGTTTTCAATGATTTTTCCACGCATTATTGAACTTTGCCCTTAAACATGCAAAGCTGCACGTATCGAACTGTCCTTGGCAAATTTGCAGTTGTTTCCTCGCGTACCCGCTTTTTCAATATTTTCAAGTTTTAAAAGTCAAGAAACCGTAAATGTGCTTCTTTTAGTTTTCTCAGGAATTTCAGTTAATTACACGTTTACATCTAAATTTTTTTCCAAAACCTCGGAAAAACTATAAAAACATCGCATTTTGAGGACGACCGGCAGCCAACTGCACTGTAATGGCTGATAGTATACGAGTAGCTCAGCCAATCAGATTGCAGCATTTTGATTAGTATACTAGTAGAATAGACCTTTTTCGCTTGTACATTTTGTTTTCCCAATACAGATCATGTGATGATACTCAGGAGGTTTGATCCTTTGTCTTATTCATTAAAAAGAGTACATGCAGACATATTCATGCTTGCATGTACCCTTTTTAATGAACAAAACAAAAGATCAAATCTCCTGAGTATCATCACATGATCTGTATTGGGAAAACAAAATGTACAAGCGAAAAAGGTCTATTCTACTAATTGTAATTAGTATCACTCAACTAGAGAGCTAATGCAACTCCTGCATTTTAATTGGCTACGCTACTAGAGGACTATTAGTAATAGTCCTCGAGTAGCGAAATTCGCCGGTTTTTCTTTCGTTTATTCCCAAATAAATATTTCTTCAACTTGCATTTGCTAACTTTATTATTGCCTTTTCTGTCTGACTAGTTGGTTGATACTAACACAGTTAGACCCTTCGTCCTCAAGGGCCACGGGTCTAATTGCAAAATAACCCATCACCAGAACGGCTCGTACGTGAGATCAATAGGCAGGTGAAGGACACATTAGCCATTCAAAAGAGAATGTTTTCGTAAAAGTAATAGGCCATTTCCGAGTTCTCTTGTGCCTCTGTTTCAAAGCTAGTTTAAGTGCGAAACCATTCTTATGGAAATGACTTTGATTTGCATGAAAATGAAACTGCGTGCAGAACTCATTTTCACATGAAAGGTTTCGCACTTAGACTCGTTTTGAAGCACAAGAGAACTCGGAAATGGCCTATAGTATCTGAAGAGATACTGTTGTGTTCCGAACATCTGTTTTTCAGCTGGAATATCTCATTAACCGAAAACCGCTCTTATTTAAGGCCAATCTGCGGATTCTAAAATCAAAACAGTTAACATCAATACCACTATTGTCTAACATCATCTTCAGTTTTGTTAACTACAAACTTAACCTCAAGCGACTAAAAATGAATCATGGTCTTTCTCTTCAAGGTAAGAGATAACATCTGTGCTATTGCTATTAGTGGTAGTGATGGAAAAGTGTTTTTAATCAATGATTGCTTTAGGTTGACTACAACCACTCTGTAGTATCACTCAGCAAAATATAAATCCATTCTTATATTGCTGAAGAAAAATGTTATATTTGCCTTGGTTTGAGAATTTTGAGAATTTAAACCAAGTAAGCCGTTTACAATACAGTAACACTGACTCGCAACCTGAGAGACCAAAGCCTCACCTCCTTAAATAACTGAGCCACGATTACTTAGCCTTCGTTTCCAATCTCTCGCCATACAATTTCAGAGGCTCTTAAACCATAACAGTGTCTAAACCAGAGTCGATCTGGTATGGAATTCTCGAACCTTTTAATGAATGGAAGTTTCTGGAAGTTTCAAAGCACGACAAAGAAATGAAACATTTCCAGTCAGTTTGACGATATTGCACTACTCAATTTGTTTTATGCATTTCAGTTTATTTTATGTATTTTTGTACACTGAAGTCCCCCGGGAATATCATTGCCATTACTGAGAGTACATGCGGGTCCACATTTGCCTTCTCAAACTAACATAACTTAATAACTCAAGTATTTCCTCAAAAGGAAGCTAGAATTGAGAACTGAGTTAAGCAGATGAAAAAAATCATTTATTAACTTTGAGTGGTTGTCAATAAGGAATTTGACTGTTTCAGTTAAATAATAAAGTTAAAACCAGGCACTGAACTTTAATTATATTCCGGAGACCAGAAACATGTGTACAGCGTCGACACTAACAGACAGCAGTGCAATATTTCTTGCCGTGGCATATTAAAAACGGAATTTATTTAAAATGTCTCTTTCATAATGACTATGCTATTTATTAACGTATCCCTATCGCTCATTGTAGATCCCATGTAATTTTAATTACTCTGGTTTAAACTGTATGGAAATACATAGTTTACCCAGTAGCTTATATTTCGTCGAAAGGGGGTATTCGGACCTTTGACTGGCTTTTTAGAAAATCAAATTTTTGGCCATACCAACGCCGTACTTAAAAACTGAAGCTTGTGGAAATCTCAAAAGCCTCGTGAATCGGGACACCTGCGTAAACTCTTTTTGTTAACCAAAACAAATAAAACATAGGTCCTTAGTAATTACATTTATTTTAAACTGCTGCTGGGCCTCTAAAAAGAAACTTTGGACAGACTGACGCCGTGGGTATAAATTCAAAGGTGTGAAAGTCTTAATGTACGTTTAAATCGATATCCAGACATTTGAGTGACAAGCGTTTAAAAGTGTTCACCGATTATTGTAGATTTCAACTGGGCTTTAAAAAAAAAAGCGAACTTGATATATTGGACTAGCTATGAGTCATTTGTTAGAGCGGAACTCTGTGGGAATCACACTTCCGTGTGGATCTTAAAGGCATTAGCATGCAAGCCTCGGACTTTTATCGAACTTGAAATGACGTGGGAAGATTATTTTGTCTTTTTATTCGACTGCATGGGAAGTTCCAAGAAAGTGGTAAAATGCAAAATTTATAAAAAATCAACCAAACAAGAATAATGATAGCACAAGTAAGGCAGTTGTTTGTAAAAATAGCATCCCTGAAAACCATAAGTTTACAAACACAATTGAGTAGTTAAGTACGTCAAACTGCGCTAAAAACAAAGATAAAGTTAGAAAAGAATCTTAAGTTTAAAATCAATATTTACTTGTGCAAATTCGACGTTTCTTTTCAGTTCAGCCTCCACAATACCACTCCATTAATGTATCCATACTGTTTACATTGATTAACATATTGAACA
Source organism: Platygyra sinensis (assembly GCA_019787425.1). Classification (NCBI taxonomy): domain Eukaryota; kingdom Metazoa; phylum Cnidaria; class Anthozoa; order Scleractinia; family Merulinidae; genus Platygyra; species Platygyra sinensis. The sequence continues at coordinate 9,848 of JAHPZR010039784.1, read as the reverse complement.
TTTCTCTGCTTCTGTAGATAGTGATTACTGGGGAATCCAGTCCACTGGTTTATCATATTGACCAGCATCAGCTCGGTATACCAAAATTATATCACAGGTTAGAATATTTTAGCGTGCAACTTATTTGTTTTAAGCGGCGAAGATAATCCTACGAAGTCCTTGGTCAGATTTTCATGCCCAGAGAGAAATGATCCTATAGGCTGTCGTTTTTGCATACATATTTGTATCTACTACGCGCCTTAGCGTTAACTGTGTGTGGTGAAGTAGCTCTGCCGTCTATGCCAAATACTAAAAACGTTTTTTGAGGAGACGGATCTTTCAGGCTCTGGAACGAGTCCACCGAATGCCATTTAACAGTGTTCCTCTTTGGTGACTGTTTTAAAACAAGGTTAAAAACTGTTTTCTTTTTAAGAGAGCGTTTTTATATAGAAGTTTTATGTACAAGGCCGTAAAAATCTTTAAAATATTTAAATTTTATCTAGGATCCAAGGCTTAGGGGAACTATTCATCCGGCAATTAACTATTCGTCTATGCGATTTCCTGGAGGATGCGTGGTATAAAACGAGGAAATAAGAACTTTAATGGCTGTCTAGAAAAAAAAACGAAAAAAAAATATTGGTTCGCGAACAGCAGTTTATTTTTGTTTTTCGGCTTCCTGATTACGACTATGAGGAGAGTAAAAGTCATGCGCAAAACGTTTTATTCTACAAGGATTGTTATGTAATCACGCAAGGCACGTGACAGGCTATGTTAATGAAGTAGAGATTACAATACATCGAAACTCCCAGGTCACATATTGTCTCGGTTAGAACTCACGGCCTAACTGCAACTGTTCCCATTAACTTTAGGCTTCCAATGAACGACAGGTTTTGTTTTAATTTTCACGCCCAAGCTCCTCTCTTGTTTATTCCGCGGTGTTTACTCGAGTTTTTGCGCGTCTGCCTTTACAGTAATTACACAGTTTTCTAAGCAATAAGAGGGAGAAAATATAAAGCATTTTTTCTATAGTAATTTTACTGCTAACATTTTTGCGTCGTAACCTTTGCAAAATACGCCGGCCACTACCCCCATAAACCATTATTTATCTAATACAAAGAGGATATTATATGACCGCGAGTGGATATGAATTTTATCTTCGAGTGTTCATGATCAACTCGATATCTCACGAGTCCGGAGCGCAGCGAACGAGTGAGAAGTCGAGTTGAACACGAGAATATAAAATTCATATCCGCAAAGTGGGCATGTAACATTCTGTTTATTATTTAAACATACTAATGACGACGTTTTTGGCGATTTTCCCAAGATTTCCGACCACTTTCCGAAGATTTCCGAAGATTTTCCAAAATTGTTCCGAAGGAAAGACGATTTTTTCGGAACATTTTTTCGGACATTTTCTGAAGATTTCCGAGGAGGGACCGATGATGTTTCGATCATACAGCAACACATCTCAGTACTTTTTAAGGGATGATGTAACCATAGCAATGATAATTATTTTAGTAACTATGGCAACACCAATATCCTCATATGTGAAAGATAAAAATAGTATCTTCAATGCGTCCGATGAAGATATGATTTTTTAGTAAAAGGAAAAATCCTGGTATTTCATAGGTGTTTATGTAATAAAATGTATTCTTGGTCTTCACGTGGCGTTAGAAAAAAATAAAATTAAAAATTTGAAGTTTTTACCTTCATCAGGTAAAGTCATTTTTAAACATATATCTGTCGGCCTGTCTTCAGCTCGGTAGACCACTTTGTTTTGAAAATAGAACACGGTGTTTTCACAATGCGTGACATCGGCATTGTTTCTGGCCGGTAACATGTAACGTGCACGAAAATATCAATTCGCCTTATGTTTTCGAGTTTTAAGTAACAAATATGCTGAGAGAAGTGCTTATGCGAATGTTTTCAAGTTTAACAGAGAGAAGAAACGTTCCGAGTCCAACATGGCAGAGGTGAACATGGCGTCTCCATACTAAACTCTATAATTTTCAGTGATACCCTTTGCCGAATAACTCGAGTTAGGAATATCGCACATCTCCGAAACTTTGGCACGTAGTTGATTTATTAGTCTTCTACGATATCTCAACTTCTTGACTCAATTTCTTGACTCAATTTATTGAATGGTAAGCGAGTTTATTTTTCACTTGCGTGATAATTAAGCTTGTTTGCGTCACGTGAAAACCACCTAAGACTAAGGAGAAGACAGAGAGATAACATCGTAGGAAGCTACGCTAATTAAAATTAGATACCAAAACATCGCTTATAACTTATTTTTGTACGTTCTTCTATAATTCTTTCTTTGCCAGTTTCAAGGAACTGCTATGTCTCAGAGGAACCAAGCTGCATCA
>JAHPZR010039783.1:5000-12158 GCA_019787425.1 Platygyra sinensis | reverse complement strand
TTGAAAAGTAGCAGCCTTAAAATGTTTCAACCTGATTGAGCCACCTCAAAGGTCTGATAGCATTAAAGTGGCAGCACCATGAGAGGACTTTTAAGTTTCTGTGCAGACTATTTCAGCTAGAATCATAAAGGTGCACTCACTGATCAACAAAACCATTGTTAAACTTGAAAATGTTGGCCTGACGTTATCAAAATTTCGACCACTTCTTTCCTAATTGTCCATAGCCACAAGTTGTAAACAACTTTTGTGACCAGTATGGTGCAAATTGTAGATTTATATGAAAAACATTTTCTCAGGATTTTCAAGTACAACTAAATCTTGGCGAGACTGCTCCTTTACAGTCTTTCCCGTAAAACCGTGAACACGACAGAAAATTTCTGGAATGTTTATTGTTTCGCGACCAATCAGAAGCGAGATGAAACCGCAGAAGATAACCACCAAACTGCAGCATGGATAAGTCACGACTTGATTTGAAACAACAAGCTGGATTTTTCTTCCACGACAAATCTTCCATTTAACCGTTTTCAAACACTGAAATTGATCTTTTTGTATTTAAAGGCTTATTTATGTGCAAAGAATAGATAAGAATGATATGTTTAGTGACATGTCATGGGAAAGCGATGTTGAATTGAGTAGATAGGATCAAACAAGGCTAGACTGCGCGTCTGAGAGAAAAAAACTAACCAATCAGAAGCGGGGCTGACCGGTGTGCTTCATGTGCAGTTCAAAAGGCCATGCTAGTTGGCTGTGATTGGTGATTTTTGATCCGTATTTTTCTGTAGCTGAGAAGCCTTCTTCCGAAAACTTGTGCCATTGTAAATTTGGACAATTTGCTCTCGCTTCTAGGTCTATTCCGAATTCGGTAGTTTGGTTTTTGAAGGTAAGTCGTGTAAGAAAAGCCAGTTCGTTGGAAGAAAAAGCCAGCTGGCTGTTTCAAATCAAGTCGTGACTAATGCATGTGGCAGTTTGGCAGTTATCTTTTGCGGTTTCATCTTGCTTCTGATTGGTTGTGAAACAATAAACATTCCAGAAATTTTCTCTGGTGTTCACGGTTTTACGGGAAAGACTGTACAGTAACTAGGGTTCTACATTGAGAGATCTGGGCTCCCTTGTTTAAAGCAGGAATTATCCAATCCAAGACAACTTCGTAGTCAGTTTATCACAAATAAGAAACTTCTTCTCTCATTTTGTGTCCAACAGTTTGACAGTTGACATTGCATAAAACAACAGCTTATAACAAACTCTGAGCTACAAATGATTGATCTAAATCTTTGGATAACTTTCAATCCCAGATAAGACAGAGCATGTTAAAAAAATACAGCAAAAGAACATGATGACTAATTGCTAAGTTATGATATCAACACTGAAAACATAAACTACAGATACCTGACTGTAATGACTGCAGTGGTCAACAGGTTTCACCTCAAACCTACGAACACTGTAATGTGCAAAAGCCTCCTCATCTAAGTATGTTACCGTTAGAGGACATGAACTTCACTCTTGCCTTGTTTAGATGGCCAGTACATTGCGCACTTATGCTGACGGGAATATAAAGAACCAAGTCACAGGAGAATCGTAATTTTTTTATTTGTTTATTTTTTGAGTTAGGCTCTTTCACAATCTAATAAAAAGTCATAATTATAACTCTTTATCGCAATTTAATATAAAAAAAGAAATATCACCGAGTCAGATGAGGACTATTTCAGGGAAAAACTGGCAGTGACTGCAAAATACTTAAAACTTTTTTCTTCACACCTGTTTTAATTGACTGTTTCAAAACCAAACCAAAGAAATCACTCTAGTCAATCATACACAATACATACAGTACTATGTACAATACAGGTAAGACAATAACTCGTAAGTACAGGAAGTGCCCTATACTGTTAAACATTGGAAACTGAGTTACAAAAGATAGAAGTATTAAGGTAAAACCAAGGCAAATGCAAATTACTTTTGACACTCAAACAAAAACTGCTCTTAAATAACAAATGTCTGTGAAGAGAATGACTTACCCTTCCTCTTTCTAGGATGTTAGTGATCATAACAATGACCCTACAGTTTTGTTCCCAAACCATCCTCCAAAAATCATTTATAGTGTTAGCCAGGGGTCCTTAACAGACGAACCACAAAAAAACTCTTTTTAGTTCACAGTTTCAGCCTATTACTAAGTAATAACAACTGGACCAAGTGAAGTACAATTCATGGGGTAATCGCACGAGTAATTTCAAAATCAAACAAATGTGAAACACGAGACCGATTTGATGTTATGAGCACAACTACTCCCTCAATTGTATGACATGAGGTCCAATTACTAATTAATTGTATCTGTAACAGATAGAAATTTTCTAGAGCCAAGAAAGCCTTTTATTATTCAAATTTCATACACTGTACGAATTCCGATTCTCTGGTTGGTTGATTTGTGCCACGTGACACTGGGTTGTGACAAAGCAACCTTGTCATTATCGTGGTGTAATAGCCGTGGTGTAAATTCTATACACCACTGTCATTACACCATGGCTTCGGCTGACTCAAAGTTTGACGATGTTTGTTTGCAGTGTATTCAATTTGAATACCGGTAATAAAAATGTTAACGCACTCATTGCTCGTGAATTATCGGGATTTACCTGCACTCGTTCACTAACAATGAACTCAAAATTTTCAATACCGCACGAGGCGGCCTCGTGCGGTATTGAAATTTCTCGTTCATTGTTAGTGAACTCGTGCAGGTAAATCCCGATAATTCACTCGCTGAGTGCGTTAACCTGTAAGTAAACACTGAAGAAAGATGCAAATAAATTACATATGGCTTTTGACACACATCTCTGAAATGAAAGAAAAATTACATTTCCCAAGCAGGATTCAAACCCGCATCTCCCCATTGCTTAAGTGAGATGTGATATCTACTACATCATCAGGTCAACCGTGCTGGATGTGTGGCAAAGTATTTATGTGTAGAGACAAAACACAGTCAGTCCACCAGACATTATTTTTTTTCTTTTGAGACATGTGTGTGTTATCATGGCTAAATCCAAAATTAAATTTGGGTTAAGTGACAGACAGAAATTTTCTAGAGCCAAGAAAGCCTTGCAAACACTGAAAGAAAGATGTTGATAAATTACAAATGGCTTTCAATACATGTATCTGAAATGAAAGAACAATTACAATTGCCACATATCCAGCATGGTTGATTCGATGGCGTAGTGGATATCACGCCTGACTAGTAATTGGGAGACGCAGGTTCGAATCCTGCTTGAGACATGTCATTTTTCTTCATTTCAGAGAGTGTGTCGAAAGCCGTTTGTAATTAATTTACATCTTACTTTCAGTGTGTCTATAACAATGTTGGAATGCCTTTTGAGAACTTTTTTTGCGCGAAAAGGTGTGTGCACAAGCCTTGAAAACTGTAGAAAAACATTGTGGAAAAAGCCCCTAAAGAGTGCGTAATTGATGTAAAAATCACATGGGTATCCAATTACAAAAAGTTCAAATCGGACACCTGTAATTGGATACCCACAACGTCACATGCTGTTTACATGACCAATAGGCATGCAGAGAACCAATAACAATCAAGAATTTTGTTACAGATACGATTGAAGTATATAATGTACTAGTCAAAGGCCATTCTCACTACCTCTCCCCCCCCCCCCACCCAACCCAAAAATAAAATACAGTGAAACCTTTATCACACAAAATAGGTTGTCCACTCTAAACAGGTTATAATATATTCTGCAATGACAGTTAATTGTTAACCCTTTTGTAACACAGTGTAAGATTAAAGACTGCTCATAAACACAGCACCAACTGGTCAGTCAATACATCACTCTGGAATAACTTACATATGTTTTAAACAACATCACCGTACAATGTTAAAGAGTCTGAGCTAAGCTTTTAGAAGTAAAAAGCCGTTGAAGTGGCCACTTATTGAAGGTTTTGTGCAACAAAATGCCTTGCTATTGGTGTCCACTTTCGTTAAACAGAAGTGTCCACTGAATCCAGGTTTATTTTGCAGTAAATGTGCGAAAAAAATTAAGGACTCGAACTGGTGTCCACTTAATAGAGGCTGGTCACTTAATATGGGGTCTGCTGAAAACAGGTTTCACTGTACCATGATGGTCAATTTAGTTTTAACCTGAATTCATTGAATAAAAATAATTTCCTCTCTTACAGTACTTCTGTAATTTGAATTTCTTGAAAAAGGTGTCTAAGAAAAATACTACACTTGCCCTTTAATCAAGCAAAAGAGAGAACCCACCAGCGCGAGGTTATCAACACAACTTTATTTAGGAGAGGGAAGAGGAAAAACTGTTGAACTCACCTTGTGTGGCAATGTAAGCATTTACTTTCTTGAAGCCCTGGAACCAAATTAAAGATCAATAAAAATAATTGTTTACTTGGCTACAGGGGATCAAGGCATATTGGTAATGTGCATACAAGTACAAAGTCCTAAAAATGGTTTCTATCACAAGAAGAAGTACACTATTTTTTCTGGTAAGACACCATTTTATATAGTTTAAACTGCGGAGAGTTTTTGGGCCACAAACCACAATATTATCAATTAATTTCCGAGACAATGAGCACACTACTGCAACGGAAATGTCACCCATGGCAAACAATATTCCTGATAGTAGTAGTAGTAATAGTAATAATAATAATAATAACAACAAACAACAACAACAACAACAACAACAATAACAACAACAACAACAATAATAATAATAATAATAATAATAATAATAATAAAAACAATATAAAAATTAATATATTTTTACCTAAAGTAACCCATCAGCTAATGCTGTTATCAAGGGGTGCCCTGGACAACTAAAAATAGAGTTAGAATACAAATGAAATCCTAAAAGCATTACAATGTGACTAGTAAAAGATATATGCAATAATCAAAAACCTAAGAGCTTTTCAACATATGGCGTTTTCCTGGAGAAACACAACAAACTTGATAAAAAAGGAGACAATACTTACATCAACATAGTTTGCATTAATATAATGCGAGTCTGGTTCATTCTCTGTTGGAGAAAGAATAACCCTTGAATGGTCATCTGAAGAAACAGAAAAAAATGTTCTATGAATTATAGTTCATCACTCATGACAGGCCCTTAACAAGGAAAAGTCAAGAGGCCATTAGGGCCATTTACACAAGGAAAATAAGGCACGGATTACACAAGCCATAGCTTACACTAGACACAAACTTACCATATTAATGGTACAGGTCTTATACAAGCCATGGATAACATAAGCTGTGGCTTGCACAAGATGAGGGTTTTGAGATAGCTTAAATAAGCTGCAGCTTATATAAGACACAAAACCACTCATGCAAATGGTATTGCGGCTTGTTTGCGGCTTATGTAAGATGTGAACTTACTCTGTGCAAGCGCAAGGTATTGCGGAAAAGCAAGTCAAGAGCTCACCCAATACCGTGATTGCTATGACAACCAAGACAAAAACGAGGCATTAGTCACAAGTAAGCGGTAAACCATTTATACAAGCACTTCGCATCTTATATTAGCCATGCTCATATAAATGGTCCATTTCACATCTTATGTAGGCCACAGCTTGTGAAATGCGCAGCTTACTTTTCTTGTATAAATGGCCCTAATGTCTCTTGCTAGAACACAACACATACAAATTGTACAAGGTCAGTTTCCATGGTTGAACTCCCACCCTTCAAGTCTAGAGTCAGATTTGTCCAGAGTCAGAGTTCTCCCAAACTTTCAGGAGTGTTTCTATTTAGCAATTAGATTATGAGCTCAGAGGATTTCAATCATACCTCTGATAGTTGACAAGGGCACAGCCCGAGTTCAAACTATGGCGCGATAGAAATCAAGAGCGAATAATCTAGTAATTGTTTTAGTATAAATCTACTAAGTCGTTACAAAAACTTAATCGTAAATGCCTCTTCTAAACACTTCACAACGGGAGGGCCAATCAAGGGTGAGAAGCCACACGGCCGTGTGTCCATTTTGGTTAACAAGCGTGCACAGAGGAACAACAGCTGGGGTTACCGCATGACGTCAAACATATCTAGGTCACAGAGACCTAGATAAGTTTGACGTCATGCGGTAACCCCAGCTGTTGATCCTCTGTGCACGCTTGTTAACCAAAATGGACACACGGCCGTGTGGGTTCTCACCCTTGATTGGCGCTCCCGTTGTGAAGTGTTTAGAAGAGGCATTTACGATTAAGTTTTTGAAACGACTTAGTAGATTTATACTAAAACAAAAATTACTACGACCTATCCCGCTCATCTGAGGGGGGATTCTATCGCGCCATTTAGTATTGAACCGTGCGGCCGTCTGTGCCCTTCGTCACACACAAACTATCAGATGGGTATAGATTTTTGAATGTTTCCCCTCGGTCACGAGCCCTCACACGTAACCTACCTAACGCCCTTGCTTCACAAACAGAAAAAATAACAGCTCCTGAAAGTTTGGGAGAACTCTGACTCTGGACAAATCTGACTCTAGACTTGAAGGGTGGGAGTTCAACCATGGAAACTGACCTTGTACAATTTGTATGTGTTGTGTTCTAGCAAGAGACATTAGGGCCATTTATACAAGAAAAGTAAGCTGCGCATTTCACAAGCTGTGGCCTACATAAGATGTGAAATGGACCATTTATATGAGCATGGCTAATATAAGATGCGAAGTGCTTGTATAAATGGTTTAACCGCTTACTTGTGACTAATGCCATCGTTTTTGTCTTGGTTGTCATAGCAATCACGGTATTGGGTGAGCTCTTGACTTGCTTTTCCGCAATACCTTGCGCTTGCACAGAGTAAGTTCACATCTTACATAAGCCGCAAACAAGCCGCAATACCATTTGCATGAGTGGTTTTGTGTCTTATATAAGCTGCAGCTTATTTAAGCTATCTCAAAACCCTCATCTTGTGCAAGCCACAGCTTATGTTATCCATGGCTTGTATAAGACCTGTACCATTAATATGGTAAGTTTGTGTCTAGTGTAAGCTATGGCTTGTGTAATCCGTGCCTTATTTTCCTTGTGTAAATGGCCCTAATGGCCTCTTGACTTTTCCTTGTTAAGGGCCTGTCATGAGTGATGAACTATAATTCATAGAACATTTTTTTCTGTTTCTTCAGATGACCATTCAAGGGTTATTCTTTCTCCAACAGAGAATGAACCAGACTC
>JAHPZR010039783.1:0-2500 GCA_019787425.1 Platygyra sinensis | reverse complement strand
GTGTATAGAATTTACACCACGGCTATTACACCACGATAATGACAAGGTTGCTTTGTCACAACCCAGTGTCACGTGGCACAAATCAACCAACCAGAGAATCGGAATTCGTACAGTGTATGAAATTTGAATAATAAAAGGCTTTCTTGGCTCTAGAAAATTTCTATCTGTTACAGATACAATTAATTAGTAATTGGACCTCATGTCATACAATTGAGGGAGTAGTTGTGCTCATAACATCAAATCGGTCTCGTGTTTCACATTTGTTTGATTTTGAAATTACTCGTGCGATTACCCCATGAATTGTACTTCACTTGGTCCAGTTGTTATTACTTAGTAATAGGCTGAAACTGTGAACTAAAAAGAGTTTTTTTGTGGTTCGTCTGTTAAGGACCCCTGGCTAACACTATAAATGATTTTTGGAGGATGGTTTGGGAACAAAACTGTAGGGTCATTGTTATGATCACTAACATCCTAGAAAGAGGAAGGGTAAGTCATTCTCTTCACAGACATTTGTTATTTAAGAGCAGTTTTTGTTTGAGTGTCAAAAGTAATTTGCATTTGCCTTGGTTTTACCTTAATACTTCTATCTTTTGTAACTCAGTTTCCAATGTTTAACAGTATAGGGCACTTCCTGTACTTACGAGTTATTGTCTTACCTGTATTGTACATAGTACTGTATGTATTGTGTATGATTGACTAGAGTGATTTCTTTGGTTTGGTTTTGAAACAGTCAATTAAAACAGGTGTGAAGAAAAAAGTTTTAAGTATTTTGCAGTCACTGCCAGTTTTTCCCTGAAATAGTCCTCATCTGACTCGGTGATATTTCTTTTTTTATATTAAATTGCGATAAAGAGTTATAATTATGACTTTTTATTAGATTGTGAAAGAGCCTAACTCAAAAAATAAACAAATAAAAAAATTACGATTCTCCTGTGACTTGGTTCTTTATATTCCCGTCAGCATAAGTGCGCAATGTACTGGCCATCTAAACAAGGCAAGAGTGAAGTTCATGGTCCTCTAACGGTAACATACTTAGATGAGGAGGCTTTTGCACATTACAGTGTTCGTAGGTTTGAGGTGAAACCTGTTGACCACTGCAGTCATTACAGTCAGGTATCTGTAGTTTATGTTTTCAGTGTTGATATCATAACTTAGCAATTAGTCATCATGTTCTTTTGCTGTATTTTTTTAACATGCTCTGTCTTATCTGGGATTGAAAGTTATCCAAAGATTTAGATCAATCATTTGTAGCTCAGAGTTTGTTATAAGCTGTTGTTTTATGCAATGTCAACTGTCAAACTGTTGGACACAAAATGAGAGAAGAAGTTTCTTATTTGTGATAAACTGACTACGAAGTTGTCTTGGATTGGATAATTCCTGCTTTAAACAAGGGAGCCCAGATCTCTCAATGTAGAACCCTAGTTACTGTACAGTCTTTCCCGTAAAACCGTGAACACCAGAGAAAATTTCTGGAATGTTTATTGTTTCACAACCAATCAGAAGCAAGATGAAACCGCAAAAGATAACTGCCAAACTGCCACATGCATTAGTCACGACTTGATTTGAAACAGCCAGCTGGCTTTTTCTTCCAACGAACTGGCTTTTCTTACACGACTTACCTTCAAAAACCAAACTACCGAATTCGGAATAGACCTAGAAGCGAGAGCAAATTGTCCAAATTTACAATGGCACAAGTTTTCGGAAGAAGGCTTCTCAGCTACAGAAAAATACGGATCAAAAATCACCAATCACAGCCAACTAGCATGGCCTTTTGAACTGCACATGAAGCACACCGGTCAGCCCCGCTTCTGATTGGTTAGTTTTTTTCTCTCAGACGCGCAGTCTAGCCTTGTTTGATCCTATCTACTCAATTCAACATCGCTTTCCCATGACATGTCACTAAACATATCATTCTTATCTATTCTTTGCACATAAATAAGCCTTTAAATACAAAAAGATCAATTTCAGTGTTTGAAAACGGTTAAATGGAAGATTTGTCGTGGAAGAAAAATCCAGCTTGTTGTTTCAAATCAAGTCGTGACTTATCCATGCTGCAGTTTGGTGGTTATCTTCTGCGGTTTCATCTCGCTTCTGATTGGTCGCGAAACAATAAACATTCCAGAAATTTTCTGTCGTGTTCACGGTTTTACGGGAAAGACTGTAAAGGAGCAGTCTCGCCAAGATTTAGTTGTACTTGAAAATCCTGAGAAAATGTTTTTCATATAAATCTACAATTTGCACCATACTGGTCACAAAAGTTGTTTACAACTTGTGGCTATGGACAATTAGGAAAGAAGTGGTCGAAATTTTGATAACGTCAGGCCAACATTTTCAAGTTTAACAATGGTTTTGTTGATCAGTGAGTGCACCTTTATGATTCTAGCTGAAATAGTCTGCACAGAAACTTAAAAGTCCTCTCATGGTGCTGCCACTTTAATGCTATCAGACCTTTGAGGTGGCTCAATCAGGTTGAAACATTTTAAGGCTGCTACTTTTCAAC
>JAHPZR010039782.1:0-25575 GCA_019787425.1 Platygyra sinensis | reverse complement strand
TACATAGCATCAGTGCATTCAACGGTCATTTTTAAAATGACTAAAACATTACTTTAGTTTCCAATTGATGTCGATATGTCTTTTGGCTTAGTTTAGAATTTTCTATTATAATTATGACAATGTCTCCCCCCCCCCCGAAAACGAAAGTTCAATTGAAGCTAGTAGTCTGATTTCTTTCACTTTATCTCATATACAATTTCCGTAGGTAAATCGCTTTCACGTTTTTGTTATGAAAGATGGCAAATCGGTACTTGTTTACACCAATGACCAAGGAACAATCTGTTTAGACTTCAGAAGTTCTCTTCAAGATGTGCTTACCTTATACAGAAGCTTTCTGTTATGAAGATGATAAACCCTAAGAAACTTATCCAGTCCACAAGATGCAACCATCTCTTGTTTGTCAAGACAAGATATGCAGCGGATTCCACCGGCAAAACCCTTATAGTTACCTTGAAGCTGACCTGCAAGAACAGCTTTCTGTCAGCATTTATAATTAGAAAATAAACCTGTTTGAAAGCGAGTGCTGAAAGCTGTACTCTGTATTTCTATTTAACAATTAGTTTATGAGCTCGAGATTTCTAATTAACAATTAGATTGTGAGCTCAGGATTTCTATCACGCGATAGAAATCGAGAGCGAATAATCTAATTGTTTTAGTATAAATCAACTAGTCGTTCAAAACTTAATCTAAATCCTCTTCTCAACACTTCGAAAACGCCGAGAAACGGCCGTCATTTTGTTAACAAGCGCACACTGTTACGCTACTCACTATCTATCGCAGAATAGATAGTGAGTAGCGTAGCCAATCAGAGAACGGCATTCGTGATAAACGCTAGTAGATTTATACTAGTGGATGATAGTTGAAAAGGAAGCAGTCAACTATCACACATGGAAATCAAGAGCGAATAACATAATTGTTTTGTAAAAAATATACCAGTCGTTTAATAAGCACTTAATGACTGGCCCAAAGGGAAACAAGAGCTTTGTTTCCCCGAGACCCTCAAAAAAACGTTTTTTATGATACATTGAGGTCGAAGGGAAACAAAACTCACTGTTTTCCACAGTACCAGTCAGTAAGTGTTATGTTATACCTCCCAACTCAAAACTAGAAGAAACTGTGAAGGCTTGCTCATAAATTTGCCGCGGTTTCAAGGAGCACAACCTGATCATGTGTAAGTCGAAAGTTCAAATTGTTGTTTCCCTAGGGAGTTAGTGAGTTTTGTTTGCCCTAGGGAGTTAGTGAGTTTTGTTTGCCCAGGGGAGTTAGTGAGTTTTGTTTGCCCAGGGGAGTTAGTGAGTTTTGTTTGCCCTGGGGAGTTAGTGAGTTTTGTTTGCCCTAGGGAGTTAGTGAGTTTTGTTTGCCCTAGGGAGTTAGTGAGTTTTGTTTGCCCTAGGGAGTTAGTGAGTTTTGTTTGCCCTGGGGAGTTAGTGAGTTTCGTTTGCCCTGGGGAGTTAATGAGTTTTGTTTGCCCTAGGGAGTTAGTGACACATTTTCCTCCAATCGGAAAACGTATTTGAGTTGGGAGCCTCAGGTATAACAATACTAAATTTGTTTCATCTTCTTCACAGACTTAAAGTGCAAAGAAGCTGCCTCTACTTTGTTAACAACCACACACTGCCAGGTGACTCACTTACTATAACAACAGAACAGATAGTGAGAGAAGTGTAACCAACAAGAAAATGGCATTTGTGATAGAATGTTAACTAGTTAATACACATGAAAAAATTACTCGATTCTAATTCGCTGAGAGCGGTGCAGTTCAAGTATAACACCAGTGCAAATTGCACATCATAATTCTGGATTATGATTTGCAGAAAGATAATGAGAAATTTTGCAGGCCAATGACCACATGTTAAGTAATGACAAAAATTTTCCACAGAAAGTCTGAAAAAAGTTTTCTTGAATGCAAAAAAAATGGCTTCAAGAAACATCTTCCAGCACTTTTTTCCGTGCGAATTTTTTTCATGTTTGTATTATTAATACGTAATCATATGGTTTTTCTTGTTCAATTTGAAATTAATTTGCACTTGTGAGTTTTTCAAAAGGCTGAAATTGCACTCACCGAAGCGGATCGTGCAATTTCAGCTTTTTGAGAAACTCACTTGTGCAAATTAATTCCAAATTGAACTCGAAACTGTATATGATTAACTATATGAATTATTAATAATACATTACTTTATGGTATGGAATATTTCATTGATTAGATCTGTACTTACCCTTCCTCAGGTCAATACTTCCCATTGTTCCAATTGTGTTCCCAACGATGACAAGACTAGGATGTGAAAAGACAGAAAACAATAAAATTACAAAGTTGGATGACTTGTTGTTAAGTCCACAAGACACAATAAAATTGAATACATATTTATTTTTTCATCTGCACATTATAATTGACCCCTAGTGGAGTGGATTGCCAGGTGATAGAATCAACATGATATACAATATCAAGATTTTTACTTTATAGGCAGTGGTGTTTGAAATGGAAATACAGCACTTGTAAACTTCAGACAAAACCACCTCCAGGACCTGAGAGACATACAATGTATTTTCCATGTCCTCACTAGTGATGATATTGATGATGATGATGATGATGATAGCATTTCCCACCTTTTCACAGTTGCTTGTGTAAACCGACAGTTTATGTACATGGTACCCGTACATGGTAGGTTGAAGATATGACTTTCATATTCTCCTGTTCATTTATTTAACTATATTTTAAGCACTGACACTGCATTCATTTATAAAATACTGTTTTTTTAACATGGCTTGCAAATAAAATGGTCTATATCTTCTGACTGACTGACTGACTGACTGACGGACAGAGGGACGGACGGACTGACAGACTGACGGACAGAGTGACGGAACAGACTGACTGACTGATGGCCTGACAGACTGACGGACTGACTGACTGACTGACTGACTGACTGATTGATTCATTCATTCATTCATTCATTCATTCATTCATTCATTCATTCATTCATTGTGGCCTCACATGTCTCACATCCATGTCATGATGTGATGCAAGGCTAAAAAGTCATCTCGGCAACACAGTCCCAGCCAGGTTAAGGCTTGCTTGCTTCATGTGATTCTGGGATAAACGAAGTCTGGCCAAACTGAGCCTTCCTGTTAAACCAGGGCAGCTTGTCTCACGTAATCAGCCACTAATAGCATTACGGCATGATAACTTTACAAGCTGACCCATGTACAAGTAACTCCCCTGGCACACCTGATCAGGTGTGCTTAATTCTTACTTTTCATTATCTGTCACAGCTAATGCCGAGACTGGAGACTGCCCAAAGTCAAAGCTTAAAACTGGTCGTCGCTGTGCCTTGGTGTCATACAGTCGCACTTGATGATATCCAGTACCAACCGCAACCCTGGCCTGAGCTCCCTGACTAGGGAGAAATCCTAAATCTGTCACCCAGATTGGAACTTGGAGGTCCAGGAAATCATTAGGTACCTGGATTGAAAACAAGGAATCTGATTACAAAAATAAATAGTTTCACATAGGCACAATCATTGGATATCTTTCTTTCTTGGTTTCATTAGTCTTCGGCACAATTGTGAGCTGTTTAGTTAGTTTTGAATACTTTCAAATTGAATGAAACCTTGAATAAGATGTGATACAACAAAGTCCCACCTACACTGTATGTACCATGATGAAATCTTTTCATCCAGGCAGTGAATTTAACATAGCGTCGTTTCCATAGAACTAATGACAACTGCTGGCTGAAACAGGAATAGGGCATTTTTGTATTCCCATATTGGACCGTAAGGTCCTGACTAGCAACTGAGGCTAATGTGGGGAGTCTTTTCAAATGTAAATGACTTTCCTCTCCTTTTAATGAAGATATTCCCCCACATGAGCCAGTCCAATAAGGTCTATTGAGTCACTGTCTTCAAGCATGCCCTTTACATGTACCAGTCATAAACTACAATTTTTTCCCAAATCATGTCATGTAAAATTCAAAAGTTTTGTTCAAAATATTTTAGAGAAAGACTAAAACAAACAGATTTCAAACTATAATGAGTGTAAATTTGTTATGTAGCAGGCTGCATCAAAATAAAAAAAAATTGGTTGCTACATGTAATCAGGCACTTGAATTGTGAAACACAAAATTCTTATAAGGTCAGTCACATTGTTAAAGCAAATTTTCAATTTCATATGAAAAGTTACTATAGGGGGTGGTAGTTTCAATGAATGACTGGAAAGAAAGTGGTCAAGTATCTGTTGTAGGTGCATTTTTTTATCAAACAAGTCATTAGCTTGTTTCTAAACATATCATCATAGTTTTAACAAAACAAAAAGTTAAATATATGCTTATCTTCCAGGAATGAGCAACAAATCTAGAAAAGTTTTGGTGACAACAACCACTTCAAATTTTAGTGATCTGAACAAATTGACAAATCACAGCACACATAGTAACTGACCATTATTAATAATAAATGTGTATATTACATTTTTGGCTCTAAAGATTGGCTCGTCAGGTCTGTTAAGGTCCCAGAGTTTCAAATCATTCTTCTGTCCACCTGTTCCCACTTGAGATGGACATAAAGGATTCTGACGCATGGCAGAAATATGACTTCCAACTTTAACAGCTGTCTGAGAAAAGAAGTAATAGCATTATTTTCATTGTTAAACTAAATTAAAAGCCAATGTACAACGTCTTACTTTATCCTTGCAAAAGGTTTTTACATTATACTCCAATAAAGTATTAGAAAACTTTCAAACAGTTGTAAATTTCTATTTTCCAACCTGCAGGAACAAGCAAATAAAAACAACTTATTCTAACTTGCATTTTGATTGGTTTTTACTTATGATCTATTGAAGGACAGATGCATACTCAACATCATCAACATTCTCTGTTATTTCTTTCTTATATAAAACAACTCTTGTGACTTACCAAATTTTCATCACTTTTCCAAACTTTTAGTTGTCCTGACTCTACACATGTCACAACAGCACTATGAACACAAAATTGAGAATGTTATTGAAATAACTTATGTTATAACTGTAATAATAAAAATTACAATTTCCTTGATTGTGATTGGTTTGAAGAACTCCTACTTTCCACTAATTCACTTGCCAAGTTGTTCTTGAAACAGTTTGTTATCAGACAGTTCAATAAGCCAATCACATTCAAAGTTGTAGTTTAAATCAACCAATCACAACCTTGGCTTCAATCACCTACAATTTACACCTCCTTTCTCAGTCTTTTAATGCAAATTTTCCCTCTCCTTCATAACTTAGCTATTCTTCTTTTTTTTCAGAAATTGTAATTTTTATGATTAATTGGTAACAAGACTTTCAAATGATCTTGATATAAGCAGACAAGTCAATACTTTAAAGAAAACGACAACACTTTTGAGTTTATAAGACATGTTTTGACAGAAACTTCTGCCATCTCCAGTTAATTAATGTACAAAGGGTTACAAGTTGAATTTATAAGAAAGAAAAAATGCTAATTATGCTAGTAACAACGGAATGTCCAAAAAACGTGACCAAGTGAGAATTAAATTCAACTTGTAACGCTTTGTACATTAACTGAAGATGACAGAAGTTTCTGTCGAAACATGTCTTATATGTCGTTATATGTCGTTTTCTTTAAAGTATAAACAAGACTTTGTGCTGTCCAATTTGTTCAGTAATCATACTCATGATAAACAAATCGGACTCTGGCCATGCGGCCGTCTGATTTTGTTATCACTCATATAATGGCACACCGAACTGGAGTCCACTCAGTCCAGCTATTACCATTAATAATTAACAATAAATTTATGGTTTCCTATGCCCTTGTTGAATGCTTGATGATAAAATAACCAACTGTTACATAGTGCTCAACATGAAACTGGTTGTAATCCTCGCATATTTAATAAGATATCTAACAAATAGAGCAACATTATGGCTTAAGCAAATGCAGTGATTGTGAAACACAAATAGTGTCGTATTTATTAATCTGTCCATTGATTGCATTTTTATTCAGAAGAAAAAGGATGCAAACATTTTCTTTTAAGTCCCCAATAAAAGGATTGTATGAAAAAGAAGCAAATTCATTAGCATGTTGGTTGCTACATAAGTGGAATGAGACAAGCAAACAACATCAGCAAGAGAAAAAAAATTCTTCAAAATAACATACGTGTCCCACTTGAAGAGTCCCTTCAGCTTTCCTTCTCCAACAGAATGGCTGCATTCAGCAATGAATTCATTCCTTGTGACATCAAAGGTCTTCACAATGCCATTTGCCAATCCTAACAAGATCTAAGATTAAAATTTAACATCATTTAACATACAAGATAACAGCTCACAATCTACAGAGAATTTATCATTTCCTGAACAGGACAACATCCAGTACTGAAAATTCATCATCTAACTTTTCAGTGCCTAGATGGCACACATGGCTTTCGCAGTTTTTTGCTACTCATTCTGTTACATGTTCACTTGGCCAGAAGTGGCCTCATAGTATGCAACAAGAAGTTCAGATTATTAAAAATTAATGAATGTGCATCAATGTAGAACATCACCAGCTTCCCTCCAAGAAAGCCCCCAGGCCTACCAGTGGCAATGCAACAAGGCTGAAACCTCTTAATGGCCTTTTCAAATGTCCCCTGGTTCATGTATAAATCACAATCTTACAAATTTCCTTTACCTGCTCCGTCAAATAAAGTTGGATTTTACGCACCCAGAGAAAACATTTCCGACAGCCATCACTTCTGTAGCTGGGCTGGTGCTGCCAGGGCCTGGGAGGGAGAGGGGGGGTCAATTTTTGCTGGGTATGTGCCGCTAACCTCTCAGAACCCCTACCCCATTATAGTCTATTCTGTGGCCAATTATAGACCCCATTAAATGTGAAGAGTGATCATCGCAGTAAATTTTCCAATTTAAGCAATTGGAAAGAAGAAGCCTGAAAAAAAAAATTCACTGCACCGGTATCGCAGAGGGCACAGGTTCGAATCCCGTTGAACAGAAGCCCTGATTTTTTTCAGGCTTCTTCCTTCCAATTGCTTAAATTGGAAAATTTACTGCGATGATCACTCTTCACTTTGATCTACAACCGCAGTACAAATATGAATTATTTCATATATACTTCACATATAGACCCCATTGTAGTCGCTTTTGGGAAAATGTAATTTTCAGAATCCCAACTTAGTCACTTTCTGTTTATGCCTCTACCTTACAGAGCCTTTTAAGTAGGTCATCCTAAAATGCATTGACACATTTGTTAAATTGAATGTAGAACACTTTACTTTTCACCTACAGTACAAACATTCTGGTTTGTTAACCGCAAGTATTTATAAACATACCGTCATAAATACCATTATATAATAGTTTCTTACATGAATATAAACAAATTATTCAGAACTTATAGATCAGAAGATTCATACCTCCAATTAAAATATTGTCAAGACCGTTTTATCCTGCTGCAAATGTCATGTTAAAAGCTAACAAGTCCCAAGCAAAAGAGATCAAGCACTTGCTAATCCAAAAGAAGATCCAAGTTGTGTTAACTTTGATGGACGATAACAATGCAGAATAGCCAGAAAATAAATACCGTAGCACAGATGTTTTGTTGGACTTTGTTCTGGACCCAGGGGTTCTGCACTATTGTGCAAGTTGTTAATGTTTAAAGTGCCTGTGAAATGAAATTTTCGCTTACTATTTTTATTCTAAAATATTGAAGTCTATGATCCTCTGATTCGTAATTTTTGAGTCTGGGCTTCAGAAAAGCATTTAGGAATTTTTTCTCCAGCTTCAAAGTTGGCCAATTCAAGTCAAAATGTGCAACATTCCTCGCGTGGTCAAAATATGCAAATTAGTACAGTTGATATCATAAGGTGTGCAAAACCTTCAAGCCATCATAGCATCTGAGAAGAATAAGAAAAGGAGTGGGAAGTTTTTCATAACTGGAGGGCCTGTTTTAGCGAGCTGCACACCACCACTTACACAGAAGGCACTGTCTTGCTTATATTTCTGAAAGTTGAAGTCAGAAGAGCACATTGCTTGCGATTTGTTCGGATACACCAGCCTAACTGCAAAGCGACGAATACGTCCGTGTTGTTCCCTCTTCTTCAAACAAAGTTTCCATCGACGGCTTTTAAACAGTAGAGATCCTCTGCAATGGAGATTGTCTAAATAAAGATTTAGTGGTGGTACTCTCAAGTCTTCACAAGAACAGGAACAAACTGAAAGGGAGTGAAGATTTTGCAGGCACGCATGATTTTGGCTGATGATTTCTTGCAGACTTGTACATGTGTAATATAGCATTAATGTTATCAGGACATGTAAGCATGATAATCCTAAATGCAAGAATGCAATAGCAAATATAGGGAAATTTGTTTCAACAGAGCTTTAATAATAACTCAGAGCCAAAAAATATAACAAATCTGTGTTTGTCTCGGGTTGCTTTAAGACATCTTTTTTACCGTTCGTCGAAATAATGTCGATATGGTAACCCGTCGTTTCGCCAACGAATCAGTTCGCCAACGACCAGATCGCCAACATATGAAGTTGATTTGCCACATCAAATGTCAGTTTGCCAACGTGGCTAGACTACAGAATACAAGGCCACTTTTTGCCCTTACACACATATCAATTATTCCTTGTTCTTTTATCCACTGCCGAACCAAACAAAAAAGTATTTTGGACGTTGGCTCCCCAGGTTGGCTCCCGAAGTAACTGGCATATAAGCGTTGGTGAATTGACTCATTGGCAAAACGACCAGTATTCGTTGATATAACAGATATAGGCAGGATTTGCAGAGGGAGGGAGAGAGAAAGCGAAAAAAAGCCCACGCTGGTAGGATCAGGAAAATAGTACACTGTATTCGAATCGTGTTTGGTTTGCCTTATAACTATAAACCAAATTTATCACTGAAGATGATTTAAAAGCCATTCGAGCCAAGCCATTCGGTTAGCGAGATGTCTCTTGTGTGACAGTTTCATGATACAAATCGGGAGTCACGTTGCAGAAACAGACACATTCAAATATAGGACAGTGTATTGACGAACTGTAAACAAGACGACTTGAAGCAATCCGCGGTATAAGGTCGTATAACAAGGAATTGTTTTACTTTTCGGTCTGAGTTTTCGAGACACCCAACAAGCCGGCGAGTATTTATCATGAACGAGCATGTGAACGAGAGTATATCCCGGAGTATCTTCAACGCAACGAGAACTGGTAATGGTTTAATAAAATAATGAGAGCTGGCAATGGATTTAATAAAGTAATTATATAGATTCTTCCATCCAAGCAGAAAAGGGAAATACTACAACTAGAACATGTATTTGGTTGAAACTTGATGTTTGCAGCATGTGTGTGAGATTTGCAACACAGCGATGAGCCAAGTGGTTAATTAAGGTTAAATATTTGCCAAAGCGATCAGCACTTTCACCATTTTCTTACATTGATGGCATGACAGATTTGTGGTTAACCAATTTAAAACTGTTTCCTTGTTTTGGAATCAAGATTCTAAGGTCGCAAAGCGTATACCATCTTCGTCGTCCTCATCTTCCTCTGTCACGTCTCCTTCTTCCATGACCCGACTCGATAGCACTGAACAATCGAACTAAAAGAGCCTTCCCCATCTACCGCTAAATTGAGCAACTCAGCATCACACGAAGATGATGTATTGCTGGATAATTCATCATCTGAGGACTTTTTCCACTAGATAAAGACGGCTCAGTGAGTGCTAACTTAGTAGGGAATAATTATTTTGCGCACCAGACAAGAGCTTAAATTTTAAAATTATGAAACAGTGCAACATAGACTTCAATTTTCTGCAATAAAAAAGGGACCCAAAATTTCATTTGATAGGCACTTAAAGTTGTGATTTCATGAACGGAATTCAATGTGAGCCGACTGTTAAATATTAAAACAACAGCACGAACCAGTTTTTAACCACAGATCTTCCTACTTTTAAATCCCAGTGTACCAGAATTTTATTATCCCAGAAATCCCGAAAATGTGCGACCCCATTCTAGTAACTCTATTAAAAATCTAACCCCATTATACTTGTAGTCAATCCAGTCGTGAAAATGCGACCCCATCCAGTGGCACATCCCCATTAGCCTCTTATAAGGAAGTCCCCCCCCCCCTGGTACCAGTGTCCAAACACAAGGTTAAACACAAGAAGGGATAAGTACATCAATACCTTATAATGTATTATCATATTAGGGACAAAACTAAACTGAAGAAATCATTGACCCTAAAAGCCAGAAGGACTGAATGGTGGAATAAAAGAATAGCAGAATGACAGAATGACAGAAAAAAACCTAAAAGACGGAAATTGCAAAATGGCAGGACAGCAGAAAACCCCTCGAAATTCTAAATGATAGAATCATTGAAAATCAGCCGAAATCCTAAAAGACAGAATCATGGAAAATCACCCGAAATCGTAAAAGTTGCAGCTATAACACGTTACTATAAAGTCTCCAGTCTTAGGGCAGGAGTTGAGGAAAGAAAAAAAGGCACAGTTTTGTGGACCCCTCCTTCCTCTTGTAAAATAATTTGTTGTTGTTGTTGTTGAGAATTTGTTATCCTTTAGATTTCTACTACCAATAATTAGTAGAATTCTACTAGTATACTAATGCAAATGCTGTAATAT
The DNA here is from genome assembly GCA_019787425.1 of Platygyra sinensis. Taxonomy (NCBI): domain Eukaryota; kingdom Metazoa; phylum Cnidaria; class Anthozoa; order Scleractinia; family Merulinidae; genus Platygyra; species Platygyra sinensis. The sequence goes on along the minus strand of JAHPZR010039782.1, from coordinate 14,977 downwards.
GATTGGCTGAGCCATTGCACACTATCAGCCATTAGTGTGCAGTGGCTGGGACTCGTGTAGGAAATGGCCACGTTTTTCGTTTTGCTAAATTTCTGGAGGAAAATTTTGATGAAAATGGATAATTAAAATCCTGAGAAGACTAAACTTCATTCATTTGTTAAATGCCAATTCAATCAGGGCGATCTTTTTAAAAGTTTAATAATATGTCGAGAAATAATTGGATACCGTTATTTGGAGTAAACTTTAGAAAGAATTCTACTTAAACAATTAGATTATTCACTCTTGATTTCTATGAGGTGATAGTCGATTCCGCCTTCGGCCTCATCAACTATCACCTCATAGAAATCTCGAGCTCATAATCTAATTGTTAATTATCATGTAGCATTCGCATATTAGTATTTAAAGCACTAAACTGAATGACAGCAGCTTATAATAAAAATTATTAGTGATTTGATCAATGTAAGAAAGTATGCATGCTATTCAATGCGCTCTAATTCAGGCACTTATCTATAACATCCAGCAGGGAAAATGAAAAAATATTTTGGTGATTGATCTTAAGTGTAGCTATGCTCTCCCAGTAAGCCAACATTCTGTTTAAGTGAGCTTTTAGCCTTTAGCATTTTGTTTTACAGTATTTGGACTGAACTTTTGTCTTTATTAAGACTGGATTTTATAGTCTATAGCTTCTTTTTTTACCTCCCAACTCCTCCACTAAGACAGGAGGCTCAGTCTTTTAGGATTTCAGGTGATATTCAGCCATTCCATCTTAAGTAAAGGATTTCAGGTGATTTTCTGTCATTCCATCTTTTACAATTTCAGCCGATTTTCCATGATTCCGTCTTTTAGAATTCAGGGGATTTTCTGCTGTTCCATGATTCCATCTTTTGGATTTCAAAGGATTTTCTGTCGTTACGCTATACCACCATTCCATGATTCCCTCTTTTAGGATTTTGGGGGGTTTTCTACCATTCAATCATTCCAGGATTCTCCCATTCTGCCATACCGCCGTTCCACTGTTCCATCATTCCGGCTTTTAGGGTCGCCTGAATATAAGACCACTTATTTACATCTCATTGAATCACAAAAGTGCCTATTTTGTTAGGTTCCACAAAAGATTTTCACTCATGTAGAGATGGTCCAAAGTGGCCCGCACTCTGTAGTTGCTATAAAATTCTATCAAAAAAATTCTTGAAATCATACCTGATTTTCACTATCATCAGCCCAGCACATGGCACAGATCTCGTGGCTTCTATCCACTCTTGCTACAACGCCATGGTTTGTGAATGACGACTTCTTCAGATCGATTCCTGGGATTCACGTAAAACAATCAACACAAATCTATAATACCGAGTTCAAATGGGTTAAATGTTGTACTACTAGCACATTGTTTCAAATAGTTTCCTAATCTGTATGTAAGATTTCATTAGAACCGTACAAATGCGATATTAAAATTAAACAAAGTTACTGTTAAAATGGATGAGACTAAAAGAGCATCACATTTATATTCGTTCAAAAAAGGTGCAAGAAATCAACTTGTCTCTATTCTCAGAGTGGACATGACGGTCCGATAGCAACAACAATTCTCTTACCCTTTAAAAATCCTATTTCACTTCCGACCCAAACGTCCGCCATGCTGGAAATCACGGTCTAGAGGTCTGAGAACTAGCAAAGAACTAAGAACCATGGGAAGGTAGCGCCAGTTTTTCTCCTCCGTTTTGAACGCCTGCCAGCAATCTGTACCGGTCTTTTTCGATGAAAGGCAATGGAGTTCAAAATGCTTCTATTCTCCGTTTTTATGGGATGTTTTCTGCGAGACAGCCATCAGTTACAACGCTCACTGTTCGAAGAAACGCGTCTAAAGTTTGGATCGAAGACGCCTTATCGGAAGAGAGAGATTGCTTCACGCGAAGGACCGAAAAATTGCGAACCACTTCACATCAGCATGGTGCTAAGACATGGGACACGATTTCCCAGCAAAAAAGACGTTGGAAAAATTGACAAAATGCTCAAAGTGGTACATGAGGCCTTTAATTCCAGTACGTTTGAGCAAAAGCACATTGGGGATTTGCGCTTTCCTTGGAAAAACCCTTTCTCACATTTCCATGACAAACTGCTAGCCCCCTCTGGGGAGCAAGAAATGTATTACATCGCCAAAGAGATGCTTAAACGTTTTCCCAGTTTATTATCGCTTCCTTATCAACCGCAAGACTTTGATTTCATCAGCACGGGAACTTCTCGGACGACACAAAGTGCAATGGCGTTTGCTTATGGTCTGTTTGAAGGACGTGGACAGTTGGGCCCAGGCCTGTTCCAACCTGTGGCCGTCCAGTCTAGAGACATCAACAACGATCCCCTGCTCCGCTTTTTTGATCTTTGCCCAAAGTACTTAACTGAAGTAGCAGAAAACAAAACTGCACTTCCTGAATTCAAGATGTTTAAACATGGTGAAGAAATGAAAGCTGTTCTTCAAAAAGTTTTAAGCAAAATAGACATTCCTTCAGGTGATATTTCAGAGGAGAGCTTAGTTGGCATGTATGTGGCTTGCATCTTTGAGGTCAATATCTATGGCAGGGAAAATACTTGGTGTCAACTCTTTGATGATGAAGATTTGTTAGTTCTAGAATACTTGTTTGACTTGAAGCATTATTGGAAAAGAGGATATGGGTATCCAATCAACTATAAGATTAGTTGTCCTCTGTTGGAACACATAATCAGCTCACTGAAAAATGCAACAGACCCTACTTCAGAGGAGAAGAAGTATGGTACTTTCATGTTTGCTCATGCGGAGACATTGCAACCACTATATGCACTGCTTGGGTTATTCAAAGATCGTGAAGATCTGAGAGCTGATAACTTCCTTAAACAGCTTGAACGCAAATACCGTACTAGTTACATTGTGCCTTTTGGAGCCAACATTGCATTTGTACTGTACAAATGCTCTGAAAGACAAGCCAATTCATCTAAGGAATCAGAAGGCCTCTATCCTTGGCCATTTATCCTTCAAGTGTTTGTCAATGAGGAGTTGGTTGGCCTGCCTTGTTGTGATGAACAAACAGAATGTCCCTTAGAAACATTTTTGCAGTGCTTTGACAATAAGCCAGACATCTCATGTAATCTATCATCTTTATGCGGTTTGGAAAGTGGTAGCCCTGAAAAATCTCATACAGAATTGTAGATGAAAGTAATGGGAAATTGCTAAAAGGACTAGGCTGGAACACAGGACACAAAGAAGTCAACACTTTTCCTTTACACACATGGTGGTGATGAGGTTGTGTTCTCAGTTGACCCTGGCCCAGGGAATGCCTGCAGTCCTAACAAATTGCTGTTGTGGTTTGCAGGGATAACCTGTGATGGACTATTATCCAATGCAAGACTAACAGCAATAACTCTTCTACCTTCACATCACAGAATCCACAGCACTGGTGAGACGTTACAACTCTCAGACCCCTTTGAGTGGAACAGATGCAAACCTGGCTATTTAGACTGATTCCATTAGTTTGATTGCTCAGCCAAAAGTACAGGGGCCGTTTTGAGGCTATTTTTTTTATCTTAGTGTTATTTATCTGGTTTAGTCTCAACAAATTGCAAAATGCACAAATTATTTGCTGATGCACAAATCTTTGGTTAAAGACCAGGAGAGGAAAGCATATAAATGTTGCTTTCCTGTGGGCTATGATACACAGAACACATGTAACGTAACAAAAGCAGTGGTGGATCCAGACCTTGAGCTTAAGGGGGAGGGGGGGTGGGGGGTTGATTTTCTTACCCTGCCTGGCTTTTCCCCCTTCTGTCATTTCTTCTTTTTTTACCCAATTAGGGTGGGGGGGGGAAAGGGGGGGCAGGCCCCTCTCCTAGATCTGCCAACAAAAAGGAGGCAATATGTTTAAATTTTAAATTTTATTTTCAGAACCCACTACAACTCAAGTTATGTGAACTCATGTAATTGTTGTAATCTGTCACAGTCTTATTGAAACTATTATTGTGAGGATGTTTTTTACAGACCAACCTAAACAATTGTAACTTTTTACAAGACATCTCTCATTTGCTAGATGTTATTATTATTATTATGAACAAGGAATTTATTTATTGTGAACACCTTAATAATAGGAAACATTCTGTACATATTGTTACAATCCTTGATGTTCTTGTTGTGAATTTTTTTAAAAACTTTTAATTATTGCAAAAATAAATTTAAAATCCTTGGTGTTCTTATTGTGAATTTTCAAAAACTTTTTACTATTGCAAAAATAAATTTAAAACTGTAAGCTGGACTCTGTGATTATTTCCCTCCCAAATTGCTAGGAGCCAGCGCTAGCTGTCAGTAATTCCCAAATCTTCCTTTAACTGTTCTATCATCTCACACAAACGACTCTGGGATGGAAAAAAGACAAGGTAGTGTTAATTGAGTATCGTAAGACCAAACCCAAATTGACCACTATAGACATTTGCACTAATAAAATTGTCTCTGCATGTTCTTACTGTGCACCCAAATTCATAAGCCACATGCATTGAGCCCCAGCTAACTAATTGCTATAGCTTGGATTTAATGATCTTGGATGTCTGGTGACTCCTATCTTTGATACTTTAACAGTAGAAGTTTGCAGAAATATCTGAAGTAGACCATTTTCATGCAAGCATCCCTAAGCCAATCAGAAAGGACAAACAATGCAATGAACCAGTCAAACTTACCGTAATACATCTAGCTGACGCAAAGCACAGGAAAAAGTGTGCAATTGAGTCACCATTAGTTTTGGATTTATTTCTGACTGGATGAAATACTAACAATAGTTTAACTATTGTAAATACTGGATGTTTTTTAGACTAATACTCTACATTGGTAGCTTTCTGATAGGTATATAAATTATTGGTTTTCTACATAACATGATAATTGCAATTCTATCTTGCAGAGATTATTTCTGTGGCGACAGGTAGTGGTGACATCTTCTAGTACTTCACTATTGTCTTGTTGGTACAGTATGTGCAAGATAAACCAAAGAAGTATAAACAATTTGCTTTCCAGATATGCCATGCATCACAAAGTCAGTATGCCATAGGTTAGCTGAAAAAAGAAACCTGAACACGAGCCTGAGATTGAGGATTGAGATTGAAAATTGAGATTGAGGGCTACTTGTATTTTGCTAAAGAGAATAGAGATTACAAAGACAAAACGACAAGCTTACTTCATCTAAATGATCCTTTCTCTTTCAATATGCATCTCAAACACTTGCTTTAGAACCCTGAAATATGTTTAAACGTAGCACAGAAAATGAAAAAAAAAATTACTCCAAAACAACATTCACTAGGAACTAAATTTACGGTAACCGTTACACTGTAACTTTATTTTTCTTTCTTGTTTGCTTAAAATTATATAAACTCTTATATGGTTTACATGTAACACATGCAAAGTATGAAAAAGCTTAGAAGAACTTTTTGGTGTTATCAAACTACTGGCAAAAATTAATCTATATCCATAACATACCTATTGCTGAAAATGCCTCTCGCAAGAATGTCTGTGGTAACATCTGAAATAAATTTCAGATACTTTTGTTCCTCTTCCCTAGAAAACCAAAACACAGATCACAAAAGGAAACAATAAATATATTACAGTGATTTTGTTACAAAATTGCCATGGTGAGTCCTGGGACTAATTTCAAAAAAAATATGAGTCCCAGTCCAAACCAGAGTCCCAGCCAAAAGCCAGTGAGTCCCATAATATTAAAGCTGCCCAAACCTTAACTGAGCCTTGAACTGAAGTCAATTTTTTAATAGTAAAGCTGTGTATGGTGTACAGAAATTAAAATACAGTCTTTCTATTTTAAAGCATAACAAAAGACTAAAAGAAAAATGTTCTTTAAATAAGTTATTCAACTCATCTTAGCATTAACATTATTAACGCAGGTACATCAGGAGCTTTCGGAATCAAAGTCAAATGTGCCTTCACACTTGACTGGAAAGAATAGATCAGGTAAAATAATTATTCCAACAGCTGATTATCAGCTTCGGCTAGTATTATAATTTAGCTCGTTTTGAAGGAGGGAATTCTTTCTGTTAAAACTTATCTATCTAAAGCAGACATCACAGTACATAAAATTTTTATTCTCATCATATTTCAGCCAACTATAAGTCTTCCAACCACAGCGGAAGGAATTTTCTTTTTGTTTCTTCTCCGCTATCGTTGTCGGAAGTTTAAGCACTGGGCAGCAACACTTTCACTCTTGGGAACACTCTTGGGTTCATCATCGTTTGTATGAAGCGGCTGCCCTCCGAAACTTAACTTTTTTCCCCCGGCAGGGGTTGCAAACTCTTTTTGGGTGGCATTTTATATCTTTTTTTGCCAAACCTACACACAAAATAACCATTGTTACCCATCTTGGTTCACGCCATGTGCTTCCCATATATGGTAACCATAATGAGTAACCACTCCATGAGGTAAATCAAAATGACAGCTTTGAAATAAAGAAATTTGTGCAGAAATGCTACTGTTTATTCATTCAGAAATTACTTCTCGACCTGTTTTATAGGCAGATGATATAACTCTCTTGATCTGAGCTGACGTAGGTTTTATTTCACACATAGATCGATCGATTGAACGATCATTCTTTGCGTCCTACAGGATGCAAGAATTTTTATGTGTCAGGGATGCAGGATGCAGAGGTAACAAAATCACTGTATTATACTAATTGATTAGTTTCATTTATTTACTAACTAACAACGTAATCAAATAATTTATTTGTTATCATGTAATTAAATGGGGAAAATGGTGTAACAAGGCCCAAGCAAGTAATTAAGACAGTCAGTCAGACAGTCCTGAATTAATTAACGGCTGAATGCAATTCTTTCATGAAGAAGAACGATTTAAATGGAGCATATGCAGTACAGGCTTCTGTATCAATCTATATAGTGTACTGGGTGGGGAAGGGTTTTTGTTAAAAGCTCATGAAGTCATTCTTAGGGGGGGGGGGGTGTCTGGAAATAGTGATTTGTACATCCCAGAGGTCAATTCCAAATAGATTCAGGCCCTTGTCTATGCATAAAAAGCCATATTTTTGAACTGTTTACATTATTCTTTGAAGCAGTTAAAACAAACAGAATGATGCAAAAATTATGCATAGATGTGTATATACAAGTCATATGAAGCAAAAAATTGTCAGCACTTACCAGATGCTAGCTTTGGAATTGGTTGAATCACCCGTCCTTATTGATGGTGGACCTCTGTGACTGTACTGCACATCTGTTAGATCAAGACGTGGGACACAATCATGTCTAATAGACATACTTGAATTTTCAAAGTCTTGCCTCACCCCACTTTTAACATCAGTTCTTGTCAATCTTTTGTCATCACTGCTGTTTCCTGCAGCTGTCACTGGGTTTTGAATTTCATATCATTTGGTTTGTCATAGCTTGCCAATAATGTGCTGATATTACCATTCAACTTGTCTGAATCAATTGGTTCTGATTTATCAAGAGTTTGCAAAGTTCCCTGATTAATTTCTTGTCTTGATGTATAATGATCTCTTCTTGCCACTTCTCTGCTTTGGTTCTTTTGTAATGGGTGAAATAGGTGGTCTGGTTACTATTCGAGCAGATGCTGGTGTAGATCGATCTTGTATCAGCAAATCTCTAGGTGAGGAAGAAGGAACTGCAGTAGGGTAAGGCCTGTTGAGGGACTGTGAAGACATGCTTCTCTGCATTGGTGTGCCTGTGGCTTGCCTCCGACCTGAAGACTCTGACTGCCAGTTTCTTGTTGAATTTAAATAGGAGGTTTCATTATGTGTTGAGGACAAGAATTCCATGGAGGGGCTCTACAAGAGAAAAATCCTGTCACAAAGGGGTAATGAAATAGATTTTGCTACCGATCAGTGTTATCTAAGGCCCGTTCCAAACGCCGCTCCATTCATGCACCGAACCTAACTGATGAGTTAAGTACGGCAGAAGAGTGACGTTGAATCAGTTTGGTCGGCAGCTTAGATTTGGAGCGGCAAACAACATTAAATTCGCCAGGGTCTGCGCACTATGCGACGTAACGGAGCGGCAGCTGATTCATACGGCGTTCTCTTCATGTGCCGAACCTAACGCATAAATTACTGTTATGTATTTTTCATATAACGGCACTTGTGATTGGCTCAAAATTGAGTGGCGTGACCAGTCATGCATGAAGCTTGGAGTCGTCGCTAAAAATAAACACAACAAAAATTCTGTCACGTTTCGGAGCCCCTTCTTGCCTTCGATTTACGAGAATCGGGACTGTTTGAGTGAGTTTCTTTAGCGCAAATTCATTTTTTGCTGTTTCTTCGCAATACTAGCCCAGCTTATGAGATTTCCCTTAACAGGTCGTATTTACCGGGACAAAACCTGTCTAAATACAAACAAGGAACCTTGCGATTGAATTTGCTTCCCTAAATATTCCTTGGACAGCGAGATATTTGTCCCAGCTTTTAATTCGGACAGAGCTCTTTAATTCAGAACGCATATTTTCTCGTCGAAAATTGTTTACCACGAGCTTCCCGAATTAAGTTCAATGCAAGTACGCTGTCTGAATCAGCCGTCACTCCAAAGTCGCTCTAAAGTCGAACTTTATTGAGTTTGGTTTGGCACATGACTGGAGCGGCATTTGGACCAGGCCTAAGTTTTTCAAACTGTCATAATAAAAGTTTAGCGCATTTTTGTGTGACAACAGTCAAACATCTCACCCTTGTCCTCAACGAAGGAGTTGCAGCTCTACTTTCCAAAGCAGCTCGTTTCTTTTGATCACGAACTGTAGGAAATATAAATAGTTACTTTTAATATTTATTGGTAAATTTGTTCTTAAATCTTCACTGATAAGCATTATCCCCATCAAGAGTAACTATCGTGGTTATAAGTCTAATTTTTAACCAATGAAATTCTCAGGGACTAACTTTATATGTTTTCAACAACCCATATTGTGATAGCCAATCTCATCTGATTATGCTTAAGCCATCACATTACCAGCCAACTGGATACTTCATGTCATGATCAGCAACTTCAGTGGCGATGGGAGAAATCAGCATTTGAAAATAACTTAAAAGCCGCAACAGCTAGACTGCAGCTATCATAAAACTCTGGTTGCCTTCTTTGTTTCATTTGAAACTTAACATTCTGTCCAAACAGGAAATGTCTTGTGACTAACCATGATCAAATGTTGTTTGGTGACCAAACTTGTTGTAACGAGTGGCCAAACAGTAACAAAAATATTTGATCTGACACCATCCAAATGAACAAAACGTTTTACAGTTTGTTTGATCAAATGTTTAGTGGAATATTTCAAAATTTTATCAAACACAATCAAACAAGGTCACTGGTGTCCCCTGGGAAAATGTTTGGTCACTAAACAATGTTTGATTGTGTTTGGTGGACAAAGTAGATTACCTCCCTGATCTAGGTTACATTGCAAAAAAAATTTGAAAATGAAACAATTTAGGGCGCATTCGTTTGGGATCAATCTGGCATAAGAATAATTGGAATAATGGGAGTAAGCGTTTGATTGGGAGCTATTCTAATTCCGGAATACCTGGATTTCCATTCCGGCTATTCTGCTCCCAGGAGCAGAATAGCCGGAATATATTCCGAAATATATTCTTATTCCGGAATATCCCAAACGAACGCGCCCTTAATTATTTGTCAATTATCATTCTAACATACCTTTTATATGTGCTCTCATGGATTTGGGAGGAGATGTATCAACAGCAGCTGTACAAGGAAGAAAAGCGACAAGGGAAACCATGATTACACTTATTAATTTTTGATGCCAACTTATTAACATCCACATTTTAAGACTTCACAACTTTTTCATTAATTAAACAGTATATACCTAATAAAGAACATTTATATAGTACAAAAATAGTACGTTTAATTGATGCTAAACATTATAAATTATCATTGGGAACAGTTACTGTATAACTGTACTTTATACTGACGCTGTTCAGACCAAGGAGGTCTTTATTCCCATGAGTTTCAAACCCTTTCACATTAACATTTCAGAAGGTCTGCATGTCACTAAATGGAATTTCATCCAAAGCAACTGATATTTATACCAGTGATGTTTAAGTCCCTAAATGTAAATAAAAGTAATGCCTTCTCGCGACGTAGTTTGGTCGCCAAAATATTCTATCCCTGGATAATCATCCACCAAATTGAAGAGTCTTAAACAAAGTAATGCTTGGAAACAAAGGGGCAGAAAAGGGTATATCTGCAAAGACTATGTTTCACCCTGCCAACAAATCCCTCTTTAATAATAATTATTATTTAAAAACTGTCAACTGTTTTGTCCATATTTTCCTTTCCTTTTTTGTCTTTGTTATAGTCCACAAGAGTGGTCTCATCGTTCATTATCATTTTAGCATCTGGGTTTCACCATTTCAGAGCTGTGTTCCCTGTTGGAATTTAACTAACAGAGACTATTTTTGTTGTTGTAATTACTATTAAAGTTGTGTGTTTCCAGGAATAATACCTAACCATTCAAAGGAAGGGAAGGGGAGGGGAGGTTTCAGATGGTGGAGACTGACTGTTTGTGGTTCTAGGCTGGGTTGTTCGAAAGGTGGATAACATATAGCCTGCAAACAGGCTCTCTGTATGGGTTAATTATTCTGAGGTTTGCTTTCGAACGGTGTGCAGGCGGGCAAGAGAGAGAGAGCCTGCAGTGGTCCTTGTACGATTTGAGTTCTGCCTCTTTTCCGCTTGACTGATCTGTCAAGTTATCAAATTAAAATGAACCAATCCCAACGAAAGCGGAAATGACCTTGTAGGTCAAGACAGCTATCAAAAATGAAACTTTTGATTGACGTGCGCTTGTTTTTGTTATGAACTCGAATCCAGAAACTCCAAAGAAAACATTTCGACGAAAAGCTGGAAGAAAACCGCTCCATTTATAGAAGTGTTCCCTGTCAATAAATTATATTTTCAAATCCCACTGTTGAAATTGTGCCATGCTTTGAAGAGATTCAGCTCACGTCATCTACTATTACTAACAACAGAGTTTCATTACACGAAACATGACTCAGCGTTACAGTATGTATGTTAAAAACGTTAGTAGACATTTTAGCCCAATTAAGCCCTTCTTTTAGGCAAAATTTTGATAAATATTGGTGTACTAAAAAGGTGTACTGAATGGGGAGAGTCACATTTCGCGTCATGAAACTCGGTCGTTGTATAATAGTAGATGACGGCGGTAGCTTTGTCACGTTTCACAAGCTGATCGTTCACATTGTAAAAATATAACTCCTCTGACAACGAAAGTTTGAGCCGCCTAATTGTAGTGCAATAGGATCGTCCAAATTTGTTTACTTTTGAGCGCCTCCATCTTTCGTTTGAAAAATAAACACGCGCACAAAAACATTCACGCTTCATGGTTGAACGCAAATGGTAGTATTTGACATGTGTCAAGTCGAATTAGCCAATTAGCAATTTACATTCAGAATCTGAACATAAATACTCAAAGCGTACAAGGACCATTACAGGCTCTCCCTCTCTCACCTGTCCGCGTGCCTTTCAAAAGCAAATCTCAGAAAAACCCATACGCCGAGCCTGTTTGCAGGCTAGATAACATATGATTATAAACAGTACCCAGTGGATAGTTAAGATAGATCCACTTGATAGCATTATGCAATCTTTCAACAACTGGCACCTGATAAGTGTGACCTTCTAGTAAAAATTATCAATAGAATTTTCTTATCAGAAAAGTAAAATAACACAAGCACACCTTTTGCAGAAGTGATGCGTCTGTAGTGAGACTTCATGTGGTTTGCAATGAAATCCTGTCCCATGTATGACATAGCTGTAGGTGCAAATACTGCAAAAGCAAAAAGCTCATGTTATATTAGTAATTAAAAATACAAGCCATATTCAACTATTCAGAAATTTTACCACATTTAAACAAAACCCAGTTATAACTGCAGACATGTCCAAAACATAAAAGCAGGCTAGTATACTTGGAAGTTAACAAAGCAGCTGCACTGTACTAGTGCAATGAGGGTGAAGGGTCTAATTATTGTTTTAGTATCACCCAAATAGTCGGACAGAAAAGGCAATAATAAAGTTAGCAAATGCAAGTTGAAGAAATATTTATTTGGGAACAAAACGAGAGAAAAGCTGGTGAATTTTGCTACTCGAGGACTATTTCTAATAGTCCTCTAGTAGCATAGCCAATTAAAATGAGGGATTTACATATTAGTTCACTAGTTGGGTGATACGTATTATAGTAATTGGACTGAGTGGAGTACAATTCAGCAACAAGTAATTTCAAAATCGGAAGAGCGCAAAGCATGAGGCCGGTTTGAAATTGTGAGCACCATTACACTCTGAATTGTATAACATGAGGTCTAATTACTAATTAACGTATCTTATTCTATAACAAATTTCAGAATATAAATAACTTTTAAGAATTTCTTTTGAGCGAAAACGTCAGTGGCAATGGTAGTAAGTTTTGAAAACTGTAGAAAACATTGCAAAGGAAGCCAGTAAAGCATGCATAATTGACATGAAAATCACGTAGCTATCCAATAATAAAAAGTTTGAATAAAAGCGGACACCAACATGATCACGCGCCAACAAATAGACATGCGGAGAACCAATTACGATTGAGAAATTTGTAATAGATAACAACTACTCACCGAAGTGCAGGTGACTAGCGGTGGATATTTTACCAAGCTGCGAAGCAGCGAGGTAAATATCCAATGCTAGCCACCGACACTGAGGTGAATAGTTGTGTTAGTATATAAACTAAAACAGTGAGATAATATACACCACAAAAAATCAATTTTGGATGATTTCTTCACTCGTCACGGATGCAAACCAGGACGCCATTTTTTCCCACGTTGTTCAGAGGTAAATAGCACAGGATATTCGGAGTTTGACGAGCCAATCAGTGCCGTGTTTAACACTATCCACTGTTTTAGTATATACTAAATACGAATATCAAATAGAGCAGGTTTCAAATGAGTATCCTCAAACCAAAACGAAAGATAATCTCACTGGTCAAACACAAAGGACAATCAGTCAATCAATCAATCAGTAGCCCAATGAACAAATCAATTTCTCAGGAATGGCGTAAAGCCCAACTTTTCGTGAAAGATTATGGATTTCATCTAATATTAAAAGCTTCTATATTCTGCATTCCATCTGCAAAAACGTTTGAGCTCAACTAAGAAGTGTCAGAACATAACGTGGCTTTGATTGTTTTTTTGATTGTAAAAACTAGGTTGCTCTTAACATAAAAAGCACCAGCTTAACATAACCTTACGTAAGACATGCATGTAGAATTATGGTCATTTATCTCCATAATTAAGTCGCTCTAAGGCAGAACCAAAAGATAGTTCACTTCACACAAGTGACCGAGTTTGGCTTGTCAGTGAATAAAAAAAACGAGGAATAACCTATATGCACATTGGAGCAAGCTGACTTGTAGCAGCTTGACGCGATCTAACCATGAAGCGAGTAACCGGATACCGACAACTAAACTGAATTTTAACTGAGATTAATAGAAGTCGCGTTTAAAATGTTTAAGATGTGGACGATCGTCGACCATTCTGTCCACTCACCGCTACTCTTCAAGGTGAAATGACCCCGTTGTAAACGTGTCTGTAAATTATTTCTAAAGCTCATCTCTGTTAAACACGCAGCAAACTATCCTGTGCCATCTTAATTAAGCCTCTAAAACCAAGGAAATCGATTTCTTTGCGAAAGGAAAGTTAGGAAACAGCTCGATACCTTTGGATCGCAGGCTCATGAACGCGGTGTTTATTTCCAGGGCAACAGGGGTAAAATTAGGTCCGCGCTGCATACTTACTAAAGTACAACCTTTGTTGTGTTAACAGGAGGAACTAATTCTAATCTAAGAACTGAATGCCTAGGCACACAATCCTGGGGTGCCTACTCCTAGAAAAATAGGGTGGAGGTATGTGGCCCGCTTCCCAAAACTACTTACCCTATCTATGACCAAAATCTGCGATTTTCCCTACCTTGTTTATGATCTAACCAACCAAGTTATGTTTCCTGTTAATGTCTGACTATTACGGAGCTTTCTCCGCATCTACATCCAATTTTTCGGCCAGAAACAGTCCAATATTATTGAGACAAGTTATAAAAGCATTTTAAAATATTTATATAACAATGAAAAAATCTAAAAAAATTCATTTGAGTAAAATGCTCCCCCGTCTCTGCTCCCCTCCAACCCCCCTAATGGGGCTGAGTTATAGGGAGCAGAGTCTCTGCAGAATCCCACCCTCACCAGTCCACCCGCACGAGGGAGCTCCAATGCGCTCTTATTGCAATTTCTTTATACTGGAGGCAAAAAGCCTCATTTGCTCCCTTGTGGGAGCATTTCTTCTACTCTCACGAGGCGTAGCCTCGTTTTGGTGCCAAGTTTGTTTTCGTTCCTCTGCTGTTGTAAATTTGCACTTTTCGTGTCCAAAATCGGCAAGCGTGTTGGCAAGCGTGTTGAGCTCGTGCTATTCTTGATATCACTTAAAGGGACACTGTCACGGTATTTTGGCATCATTTTACAATGCCGGAATATGTTCCTGCATCACTGGAAACCCAAAAATAATGATGCACTTTTGTTACCTAGGACTTTATCACTACACCAAATCATTTATTGCTGCCTATCACTTAGCATGGCAAGGATGGAAATGGATTGAAATTTGAGAAAACTAGCCAGTTTTTTCAAATTCTAGATCTAGAGCCATTCCTTGAAAATATTGCCAGAAATTCATTATGGTTTGCTCTGTGAGCCACCATTCGTTTGATATGTTTCTGTTAGTCCATTTGAGCATTTTGGGAACGAGTAAAGGTGCCAGGTAAAGATATCAGCAACGAATGAAGCTGAAAACAGCAAAACTCCTGTGACAGTGTTCCTTTAAGTAGCCTGCGAAAACAGCCGTCCTTCTTCGCTCCCGGCCCGAGTGGCGAAACGCCACTCGGGCCGGGAGCGAAGAAGGACGGCTGTTTTCGCAGGCTATCCTTT